>JAQIWH010002445.1:0-24575 GCA_034695005.1 Cryptops parisi | reverse complement strand
ATCAAGCGATCAACAGTCAAAATTTTCAATATTCTACATTTGGTCGAGATAGAAACAAATCTTGTCCATCCAAACAACACACACAATAAATTGTTGTAGGCTAAGCTGTTTTTAATCTTCTAATGCAAAAATTTCTCGCATCGGACCAAACCAGGATACCATAAGAAACTATTGTTTGAACTTTAGAAATAAAAATCACTCTTTTCTCGGATTTAGATAATAAATGTTTCATTTTTTTGAACAAAAAAAGGTCTGTCCAATCTCTTAATGATCTTTTCAATGTGTTTACCGAATGACATCCCCGAATCAAAATCAACCCCCAACACTGTAACATGCTGGTTGTTTATCTGACCTTCATTAAACACTACTGTTTGAGTTTTTAATGGATTCATTTGCATGTGAGATTGTGTGATGTGAGATTGACCCATACAAATAAAAAAAGTGTTCTGTCTGTTCGGACATCACGCAAAGTGGTGGTTTAACGAAACTCGACAACATATCTTAAGTTATATCTTAAGATAAAACAATTTATAGTTAAAATTACAACACAACATATCCAATTTGAGCTACAAACCATTTTAGAATTTCTAACATCTCTCCTATAAGTGTAATCTAAAGCACTAGTTCTGCAAATGTTGGAGGATTACTGCAACATCATAATGTCATAATTTGTTATTAATACACCTCTCAGATGCTTGTTATACGCTAGACAATTTCGCTATTATGTGATTGTTGCGTTCCAAATGCTGACATTAACGCTAGAATTGAGTTACTTATTGTCCTACAGTAAGTCACTTTATGAAAATCTCGATAAATGCGGTTTTTTGTTTATTAAAAGTTTTGCATAAGTCGAGTGCTCCCTGTATATAAATTGAGTTACTTCACACCTTTTCAGTTGTTACACTATGATGTAGTCTACTTTGTTATCTGACGTTTTACATTTCTTAAATCTTTCACAACTCATTTGAACTCGTTTTTTGACCTCTTTTATTTAACTTACTCGGAGGTCATGATTCAATAACTTTGAGCTCGTTTTTGGTAAGTTCCCGATGACCTACAGAGCTGAAAATCTGAACATAGGCTAGGGTCGCGGAACATTTGGCTGTATCAAATTTAGACGGATCAATGTCCAGTCAATTCTGAGATCATATCACACAAAGGGTCCGTTTTTTCTCGAAAAGTGTTTGCTGACGATATACCTACATTTTTTAAGCCATTTCAAGCCACCACAAATCGTTGCACAAAAAAATAAATTGCTTTTTTCTATACATAGTTTACTACCTACTCGTAGTGTACTACTACCACATCGTTGAAAATATAAAACCGATCCATCCAAATAAACACTTAACATATTTCAGCCAAAAATATATGTCCACGTATTTGTTCAGGAATGACGAGGTTGTAAAAAAAATTATCAAAACAAAAATGCATTTTTTAAATTATTTGTTTTGTTTAATTTCATACATTTCAACATAGAGTAAACACATACTGTACTTAGATATTTTATCATTTACGTATATACATTTACAGTGGGTTTCAGAAGTTCTAATCATTTGGTGTAGCTTCTCTCAACTTCTAAATCAACACCCTTTGCATCTTCCATCTTCTTTTTTTTTATCGTATGCATGTGTGTGTGTCTTAAGCTTAAGCCTTTAGCGTTTTATTCACACCAACCTCAGTTCCTTGAGCACATCAACCTTCTCTTAATACAAGTGGACCTAGAGGCTTAATTCCCTTTTCTCACTCATTCTTTCACTCTTTCTCTTCCAAAATCCACCACCACCACCATCGTCATCGTCAGCATCATCAACATCCACCATCAGGTTTCACACTCGTGCCACTTCCATTCTCCATTAACTGGCCTTCCATTCTTTGGGCCACCTCCCTTCACCCCCTTCTTTTTAACCCCCTCCTCACTCTCTTCTCCAAACCCAAACCCAAAGGGCGACGATTTTTGTAAATAGAAGATTAGCGGCTAATCCTCTGATCTGAATGTGTCGTCGTGGCATCGGCCTCATCGATCGACCAACCCCCCTAGCTTTCACCCCTGCTTTTTCGTAAAGTACACCCCCCTCCTTTTAAATACCCTCTCTGTTCCAATGCCTCTCGAAATAACTAACACTTGGGTGAGAGGGTGGAACAAAGAAAAAAAAGTGCGTTCGTGTTAAAGAGTTGTCATCGTGGAATTTTTCTTTTGTTTTTCTTCCTAATTTTTTTGTCGATGAAAATGGTCAAAGTTCATGTCAAGAAAAGTGAAAGTGTTTTTAGCGTATTCAAATCGACTACTGTGCCGTTAAATATAATTTAAATGATAATCTATTTGTTACAAAATAAAGAAAAAATTGCCTTCCTCAACGAATACCAAGTAGTGGCATGACAGGTGTTGACATGTACAAGTATTTCACTCATCTGTATTATTGTGCAAATGATGTAAAATTTACAATTATACAATTGTTAAACTTGATTTTCATTTAAATTATAAACATGTACAACAATTTTACTTACAAATGTATAAAATTCAACAAGTTTGAAATATGTTTAACTAAAATATTAAACGACTTTTAGTTGATACCTATGTATATCAATCTAATTAAGAAAAGTGAAAAACTGTGAAAAGTGAATCTATGATTGCCATCCAAATTTAATCAGTTGTGCAGAAACCCCTGCTGAATAATTTGTCCAAGTTTAAATTAAATCTGCTGAAGCGTTCGTAAGTTATTGCCGTACAAACGAACACACCAAACAAACAAACAAACAAACAGACATACAAATTCCATTATGTTTTACGTTTCAAAACAAACCTGTCAGTAGATTTTTCAGTCAACAATATAAGTTATAAAACTGAGCCTTCAAAGTCATGATAACTTCTTAGATCACACCATAATAATAAAAACAGTAAAGGTTATTTACAACTAGTTGACAATTATAAAAATGAAACTAAAAATATCTGATTTGCTATAAATGTATTAGTGTCTAGCCTGAACAGGACCGTAACAATATGAATTCAAGCACTACAAACTCTTAATTTACTCAAACCCTTCATAACAAAGTTAATGTAATATGACAAAAAGTTACGAATTGGGGGATGGGTTCACAAGAAACGGGTTTGTTGTTTTCCTAATAAAAATTATAACATTATTAACAGCCTAAAACCAAACTGGGATTGAGATGTGAGGATATACCAAATTTCATGTCATTCACATGAAAGTTATATACTGTATGTCCATATCAAAGAAGTAAACAAACAACTCCGGTTTATAGAAATAAAGATCGATGAATTAACTTTTCACATACGTACAATTTACGTATCATGACTATATAGGCCTACAGGGTGAACTATTTAACATGAGACATCCAATTATTACGAAAACAAAGCATGCGGCAAAGAAACGTGTAAGACAAACATTGTTTGCATATGAGGATCATTCCAATGGTGCCATTTGCATTAACCGTAAAATTAATTTTCACGGAAATCGCATTGTTACATCGAAATCAATGAATCGTAGCCACCAAGTCATATTTGGGAAATTGTAGACAACTGTACATCTAATCAGAATTTAGTGTCGTGTCGTTTTATTACAATAATCCAAACTTGAAACAAGAATATTGAGTATAGAACAGAAAAACTGTGAAAAGTTAAATTAAAACTATTCAGAAAAGAGATTTTAATTGTTTGCATGGTTAATTTAATTTAATTTAAATACGAATTCAAACTTGTCAAACAGTTAAAAAGTCTGCGAGAGGGTCTCTCTTGGGGATTGACCCGGTATTTGTGCCGCGACGAAGGATCGAAAGAGATGGAGGAAAGTCGTTCATGGGCTTACCCACCGCGACCCTCATGGACAAAGCGGGCCCATCAATGAATGAATGAATGAATGAATGAAAACAGCTAAAATTTCTTATTCGCATGGTCTGAGTGAGCTCTTGTAGCAGCCTTCTAACCCGATAATCAGTATTAATGTTTTAATACTTATTTCAGTTGAATTGTTGTAAATAAACGAAATGACACTGGATTATAAGACCAAATGGACAATTGAAGGCTTGCCCGGAATAACATTGCATGTAACAATTCATAGTTTTGAGTAAATGGCAAAATAAGTATTCAGCAACACATTAATTGTCACCTATTAGGTGCCCATTTCAAAGTGATATATATGTATGTTTGGGCAGGTATGAGTTTGTCTATTGACAGCACTAGCTAGGCTCATATATGAGGCACAGTTTTCCATAATAATCTCAAGATTGAATTTTTGTAACATACAACGTTATTCCGGGCAAGTCTTCGATTATCTACAACTTCCCAAATGTGGCTTGGTAGCTACAATTCATGGTTTTCCATGTAACAATGCGATTTCCGTGAAAACGTTCAGGGTCAATGAAACTAGCACCATTGAAAAAACCCCATATATGCAAACAATGTTTGTCTTACGCATTTCTTTGTCACATGCTTTGTTTTCATAATATTTCGATGTTTCACGTTAAACACTTTACCCTGTATACAAATTTGCATAGATACAAACAAACAAACAAAAGTTGCCACAAAGATTGTGGTAAAGGCTATACCGTTTGGTATACTTGTACATATGGCAAATGACCTACAATTAAATGATGCTTCGTTGCCAACCCAAGTTGCAACATAGAACACCATTTTCATCTAATTTAATCTATCATGTAGTGGATGAAAACAGTGAACAGATAACTTAATTAAACCATCCAGGATACAAGTCAAAACTATAAAAAGACACTGATTTTTTTGTGCCCTTTATCCAAACACAAGTGACCGTTGTTTACACTTCGTGCTACTCGAACGAGTAAAGGTAGATGAGAGAGCGAGAGAGTGTGAGTTTGTGTTAAGGGGATGGGGGTGGAGAAACACAGGTTCATCACTGGGCTGCGCAAGTCATCGTGGGAAGAGAACCGCACCTCATCGACACATGGACGAGGGGCTAATTGATCGCCATCATCCCTTTTCCATCCCCACCTCCCTAGAGATGGATAGATATAGATTAGTGGGAGTCCTTGTTCTTCGGTGGCTAACCCACAAGTCCGTTCATAATTCATGCGAATCGGTCCACGTGTGTGCCAATTACAGCGCGAGAGGGGAAAAATGAAATTGGGGAAGAGTGATAAAAAAAAAAGGAAAACCCCACAAACGCGTCACCGTTGAGATTAACGCCTATCTATAGCTTATTTTTTTGTGTGTGTATATTATCGTTCTTCATCGTTGCGTGACGTAACGAGGTGAAAAGAGTGCGAGGAGGGTAAACGATGGAAGTTAAGAGAGCTGATGTTGACACTGGAAGTTGATGGTTGGTGGTCCACAGTGGTCGGGATTAAACTGATAGGTGATGGCGATGATGATGATGCATAAGCGCTTAAGTGAGCACTGCCTAACTCTGTTTAAACTATTACATCATAGTTTGCATTTGCTAAAAAAAAAATAATCTATCGTATTTTTGTAAAAAAATATATACAATATCTGAAATAACGGTATCTCTAACACATTTTTAATATAGATAGGCCTACATAATCTCTAAAATTTCATCTTAAACACTTTTAATAGCTGAAATTCTTTTTCGTTAATGAAATGAGAGAATTTTTGTGTGTGCAATAATGCTATATATTTATATTAAGTAAATTATGTGTTTAAACTTGTATGTTACCTGCACTGTGTACAATGACTGGATTCTATACATTGCCGGTAACAAATATATACAAAATAGTTTACCTGTGAAATGATCAAATTTGTGTGAATATGCATTATTTCATAACAAAAATTTCATAGTTACTATTCAGAAAATGATGCAAGCTGAAAGATTGATATTCGAGTAAATTGCGCATATCATAAGCTGTATATAGTACTATATTACTTAGATGCATACAAATTAACAATTTATTTTACATTTTATAGTGATCTACAGGTAGCCTAGGTATTTGTGGTTTAATAGTAATCTACATCTTCGATATTTCTCAACCTTTTCTTTTTTACATATGTAGGCTACAAGTTTATTTGATCATTGTTATATCTTTTAGGATGTTGTTTGAAATCAAAAGCACGGTATCAAGCCGGTTAAGAGGTTGTATTAAAGCGAATTTTTTTTTATTACTTGTTTTCATTTTTGAAAATTTATTTATTTCTGTACGGTACTTTAAATCATAATCAAAGTTTATGGGTTTGCAGCCAATAAAGCTCGTATAAAAATGTTTGTGTGTTCAACTTTAATCATATTGACATCATTCCAGGTTAATAGTTAACACACTTCAAATGAAGTCGAGACATTGATATTAAATATTTTGCAACACTAACCAAAATTCATTCGTAACATTGTAACATAACTATCTAACGCAAATGATAGTGTATAACATAACTGACGTATATTGTACATAACTGTGAAAAACAAAACAAATCATTACTTCGTCCATCACTTGAACCGGAAATACTAGCTCAACATCTTTTTCATTCGACCAGAAACAATTGATTTTTTTTTTAACCTATCTCCTCCCCCCCCTTCCAAAAAAAAAAAAACACTCAAATACCCAGCCACAAAACTTCCATCTTTTGACACATGAACAAGCAGCATTTTGTCCCTCTAAAAACAAAAACAAGTGAAACGTTACGTGTCGATAGGGATGATCTCCTTCATCTCGACTGATTATCTCTCCGTAGGTTTACTACATACAGTATATGGAAAGAAAGATTTTCATGCAGGCAGGTGTGTGATGAGCTAGAGACAAGAGTGAAGGGAAGGAAAAAGGGGGGTGAGGTGGAAAAGGGGGGTGATCATGAAGATGAGGAGTGGGTGGTGGTAGTAAGAGAGGGGGGGAGGCAAGTTCGAGTGGGTGGATGAGCGACGGTCGTGCATTCGTTCGCAAACGCGTGACATCAATATTTCGTGAGGCCCCCGCGTGCATCTCATGACTGAGATTTGGGCAAACAGCGGCACCTGGCGCCCGACGCCCGAAATCCCACCCGCATCCACCCTCCCTCACCTGCCGCACGCGACTCAAGGTAGGTTAGAAAAGAATGGAAAATCACCAAAAAGATGAAAGAAAGAGAGAGGGTAAAAAAAACCTCGTTCTCGGAAGAGAAGAAGAAGAAGAAGAAGAAAAAGATGAAAAAAGAAATGCGAGATAAGAAAAGAAAAGAAAACCTTAACTCCGCCTTCCGACGCGCACGCTACTCGCTTTTTGGGACCTAGGGGTCAAAGGTTGAGTGGAAGAAGTTACGTTCCCTGACCCGCTACGTTCACAGTGTGTAGCACGAAAAGAAATGAGAAGTTATTTTTATATACGTGTACACACACTAAAGTGAAGTACTGGAAACACCCTTCGATCAAAAGAGATTGTATTGTATGCACGATAATGAAAAGTCGGAATGTTGGAAATACTTTTTTCTCCAATAAATGATGTTAGTGGTGATGGTGGTTTTGTTGCTGTTAGTTGTTTTTTTTTTAATGACTACTACTTTTATAATGAATTTATTCCATAATGGATTGAATAGAAAATAAGAATCAAAATTCAAAGTATGAACAATTTTGTATTTCAAGTATGTTTACATATTATACTTTAGTATAATATGACATGATTATACGTACGGTACATTTTAAAATTTAACAACAAGTTAATATATTTCAGAAATGTTTACAATTATATAGGTACGATACATTTACAAATAAAAATTCAACAACAAATTAATACATGTATACAGGGTAAGCCAAAAAAAACTGTCACCAGTTTTTAAAGAGAAATTTCTCATGTACTGCTTAAACTTGGCAAAAATTAAAACTACTACAAGAAAGTTTAATTGAATGTATTTCTAATGACATATAATCTATGCAGTTGACCTTTCTACTCTCAGAAACATAATTGACAACAAGTAAAACCATCTTCTATGACCAAGATAAAGACCAAAAAAACCAAAAAAAGTGACCCACTTTTTTGGTTTTCACTTTGGTCATAGGAGATGGTTTTACTTGTTGTTAATTATGGCTTCCATAGTTTGCCCATAAAAAACGCGTGAAAAAACGTACCCTGAAAAAAAGTTGTAAAATTACTTTACGAGTACAAGGGGAGTTCAGTGCATAACTGTTCAGTGCAGAATTGAACAAAAATGTGTTAAAAAGAGGATGGGGGGGGGGTCAAGTTTGTGATACAAATATCATCTGGTTCTTTGATGCAAATTTATAGATTGAATCCGGAAAAACGTTCTGTTGCAATCATGCACCGTGAAAGATCACTGCAGACCAAAAGACAGCACAAGCACTCAGTTTTACAACTTTTTGTTCGGGCGGTCATTGCGACCAAACTATGCAAGCCATAGCTTAAGATAATACTGTATATCATATTGAATTGAGCTTTCGTGTTGTAGCTTTAGATTTTGTCTAGCGTAAATAGTTCATGAGAAATCGTTATTTGAAAATTGGTGACAAGTTCTTTTGGGCCCACCAGGTAGTAATATATGTGTCTAGAACTATAGAATCGCATATAACTTTTTAATTAAATATTTCTTCCAGCAGTCTTAATTAGCTTCAGTAGTATAAAAAAAATCCCATTTTTACGGCAAACGTTTTCAATCAAACTGCATCGATTTCAACTGTTTTTCTGACGTCCAGGCTCGTTTTCGTGCTTTCAGTCAAACAACGAAACAACAAAAGAACTGAAACGCGACGGGATGACGTCAGAAAACAGTTGGAACCGATGCAATTTGATTGAAAACGTTTGACGTGTAAAAAATGGGCTTAAGTTTAAACTGCAGTGAATATATTTTATCATGTACGTTTGTGCGATAGTATCACTGTCTTGATATATTGTGATTGAGTATACAGGGTAAGGGTATAACCAACAAATCTGTGTATAAACAATTATACCTACGATAGTATAATCAGAGGTCCCTGGTTCGATCCCAAAATAGAAAACGAATTTCATAATGTTAGTATTAATTTTTTTTTAGAAAAATTAAGTTTAAAAAATTGCCAAAAGTTTGAATACCGGTATATATTTGCAATTGAAATAAGATTGTGTCAAACCATATTGCACTAACTCACTTTTTTTTTACAGTTTTAATGCATGAAGTGAGGCGGCTAAGTTATGATCTAGGCATAAACTAACAATTATATTGCTGGATCAATTAAAGAGAGTTACACAGCACTATGAACCAATCGGAATACCATGCAACCCTGTGAACAAACAGTACGTAAAATCATCGTTTTCTCAAATTGAAGTATACTTTGTTCGGTATGGTTACAATCCAATTTTAAGCCACAGAAAACTTAATAAAGAAAAGTTATAGCTCAAGTAGTTGGAGTCATCTCGGCTTATACAAGAAATCCCTGGTTCGATCCCAGACTGGGGTAAGTATTTTTTTTTAATCCGCACTCTCTTTTCAAAAGTGCTGACTTAAAAGAATTGAGTCGCAAATTCTGACAAAAGTTAAGAGTTGTATTTACATTTGAAATTTATTTATTACACGCGACAAATACATTTGTAAGGTTAGTACGAGCTCGTATATTTATAAATACATTAACTTCATGCACGTCAAATAATTATAATGACGGGTCTAGAGATAAACTCCTCACTAATGACGGAACGAAGTTCAGAAACATTCTCATGCACTTCATTTGAGATCTTCTTTTATACTCATTTTTGTTTACATTCACGTCACGGTGAACCCTGTGGTTCATGTTGGTATGAAAAAGTACACAACTATACTGTACAGTATATATCACAATGAGCTGTTCTCCGTCACGCAGTTTCCAGAGGGATATTTACACAGATTTTGGTCATAGTTATCCAGATCTGTGCGTATATCTGTGTATATCTGGAACGTTCTTTCTGTACAATTAAGTGGTTATGGTGAACCCCGTGGTTGTTTAGACTCATGGTGCTAAGTGAAATGAGTCTATCTAGACAGAACGAGAGTCTAGTTTAAACATGGATTTCACTTTTAGATCTCACGTAATGACCTTAACAACCATGGATGGAGGAGGGTGCTTCTAGTATAACAAGATAAATAAACGTTTTTTCCTACGAAGATACAAACGTCATATATACGTTGTTGAGTTGGTCATTTAAAAAAAATTAAACCGTTTGCGCGGGAAATTTGAATTCCCAAAGTTTTTGGAAACACTACATGGCCCAAAAAGGTTTTTTACCCGTATACGATAATGTGAACATCTCCTGAACGGTTTGGATAAACAACTGAAGTTCATTATATGCTCTTACGAAAATGTATGATTTTAGATATGTTTTTACAGTTATTTTAGAGATGAGTTACGGATGTTTGATTTAGAGATGAGTTATGGCTGTTTAAAAAAGCATATTAAAAAAAATTGTCACAACGCAACTCAGTTCTTACACGCTTTATATTAATTTCACTCGTGATTTTGTATAGTGATAGTAATTTTGATAGTGATTTTGTGACTTTGTTAGTGAATGAGCTGAAAGTTGAACGTATACTGGCATCAAAAGTTTATCAAAATATACTGTATAGAGTCCAATAGACCAAAAATCGCATAATGTGAAAACCGTGTTAAGTCAAAAAATCGCACAACTCATTGAAAAATTGCAGAAATCGAAGTTCAACAACAATTTGGACGACCGTTTTGTTCTTCTTCATTTTGAGATCGACTTAAGAATCTTAGATTGAAACATTTCTTGTCAGACGTGAGGAAATATTTTGCATTGAAAATCTCAACGTTTTTTGGATTGTCGTAACTATTGTAGAAAGAAAAGATTCATGTTTTGGCAATTTTTTGGGGTATGTTTTCCAAACAGGCATAACTCATCTCCAAATGACTGTAAAAATTTACATTTTCAGAAATGACCTTTCAGTGGTCTAAATTTATGCAAAATTCGATTTGTGCAAATTAAAACTTATGCACTATCTGAGTAATTTGGATATTCAATTTATGCGTGTTTCGAGTGATTCCATTTTTTTGATTTCGGCCCGTTTCGATTTATGCGAAATTTGATTAATGCGACTTTCGATTCAATGCGAAATTAAATTTATGCGATCGTTGAGTAATTCGATACTTGATTTCTGCGAGTTTTGTGTAATTCCATTTTTTGATTACTACAATTTTCGATTTATTCATAGGCTATATGCGATTTTTATACATACGGTTTTTGATTTATGCGAAGGACTAATGCGGTTCTCGTTTTATGCGTTTATTGGTACATTGGACTATGCAGTATATTATCATAAACTACTATAAATGGCAATGTACGTTCAATTACTAGTTCATTCACTCGCTCACAAACTCACGGACTTATAAACTCACAAATAAAACTAATATAAAAAAGCATAAAAAAGGCTCATCTTTATGATGCTAAAATTTCGGTTAGCGTTATACATACTACATGTAAATGTAGAGTTTAAAATTTTTCTCTCACAATTCAAGGATTTCGACGAGTGTATTCTTGAATGGTTTTCAAAACAGATATCTCTCGAAAATGACTTAATGGGCGTAAGGCAAATATCGTAATCTGATCGATTTTGTGAAATAATATATTCCAAGTTAAGTTGATTTTTGATCTATATCAGATATCAAACCACACATTCTCAAAGTTACAGACCATTAACTTTAATTATATCGTGTATTCTTTTTCTGTCCCATGTTCATTGAATTCGCTTTATCGAATATTGGAAAATTTACGTTATTCAGATTGATATTTTATGCTGTTAGATCAGTAGTGAAAATATCGGATAGGAAAATACAACAATGTTATCTTAATAGTTCTGATTAACTGATGAAATGGCAATACCAGTTAAACTAACATAGCACTACACCACGTAGTGTTACATTCGAACATTACCAAAATTAAGAATTCAAATGAATATAATATAGATAAATGTTTTATGATAAACGTACAATATGTTTTATTATATACATTTAAATGTATTTTTAAAATTAAAAAAAAAAATTGAAATTTTAACAAAAATGGGTACTATTCAATTAGACTTAGAGAATTCACTATTTCAATACCAAGTTACATAATAAAACCACTCGAAATATCAAACTTTTTAAAACAAACAATAAACTCTGTTTTGAAATAACTCGTTTCATCCCAGAAAATAAGGGAGGGGGAAAACAACACAGCTGAGATGAAAAATCGCCAATTTTTCGACACCAACAACGTTAAACAACAACAAAATTTCTCACGGAAGACATGTTTTCCGGTGGAAACAATGAAAAAATAAAATAAAGAGAAGAAAAAATTGTAAGTGCGAAAGAAAGTATGTAGTTGTTGTTAGATGTGAAGAAGCAATTTTTGAAGCAAAATGGAGGCGTTTGGTCAGAGAGAACATTTGTTTTCTTTCCGGATCATTGCTCTGAAATGAGTGGTAATAGACGACGGCTATATTTCACCGTCGTTTTAACGTCAAAGTAACTCCATCATATTGTCGATAGCAACTCGCCTGGCTACTCTTCTTAACCTAACCCCTTCCCTCATTCTCTATTTATGCCTCTCTTTCTCGATAACTTTCCGCTTCCCCCCCCCTCTATTTCTGTTGGTGTTTTTTTTTGTTGTTGTTGTTGATACCTTGCGAAGAGGCTAAGATTGTTGTTGTTCCATTCAATAGAAGCAAATAATTGTAGTAAAATTAAAAATAGTTAAAAAATATTTAATATTATATAAAAAAAATATCAAATATTTTTTTAATTTTAAATAATTTTAAAAATTATATTATGAAAATAAAAATGGGTATAAAAATTATCAAAAGTTGAATAGGTTACGGAACTCACTTTGGCATTAAAAATGAATTTGTTTATAAATGTTTATGAATTATAATTAAAAAACTGCATTTTTGATAACCAAGTGTACAACCTCGTCATTATCGAAACAAACACGTGGAAATACATTGCTGCCTAAAATATGTTCAGTGTTCATTTGGATGGATTATAATCACAGCTCACGTAACGAAGTAATACAATACTGTATGAATAGATAATAAACTATTAAACAACATAAAAGCTAAGTGTCTCTCTCCATCTCTGTGCCTCTTTCCGTGTATGAATGTTTTTATAACAAACAGCTAAAAACAAGCGTAACTATAACAATAAATGTGTTACCAATGTGTTAAATGTGTTACCATACCCATAAACAGTAACTGATGAGATGAAGTAAACATAACACATTAATTAGCAAATTTTTTTGAAGAATGTAAACAAATGTTGCCAATCGATGAATTATGTTTATTAATTGCCTCCCGTCATTGTTGACGGGCATGCAGAAAAAAGCATTTTGCATTTTCTCGCATATGAGAAAAAAAGCATTTATTTTGGTGTACAACAATGCGTGGTAGCTTAAAATGTAGGTTTATCAACAGCAAATACTTTTTGAGGAAAAACGAACCCTTTGTGTGACAATATCTCAGAATTGACTAAACATTGATCCGTCTAAATTTGATACAACAAAATGTTTCACGACCCAAGCCTATGTTAAAAAATTTAGCTTTTTAGGTCATCGGGAACCTACCAATAGAGCTCAATGATGTTGAAGCATTTCAACCTCAGAGTAAGTTAAATGAAAGAGGTCAAAAATATGTAACTTAATTGAAATTTTTATCGATATATTTTTATATATAAATTTTATTATATTTTAAATAATAATTTAAAGAATAATTTAATTATTTTTTTTTATTTGTTGAAATAAATCGATTCGAAACAATCAAATTATTTTAAAATATTTGAAGGCTTGCCCGGAATAACGTTGTATGTCACAAAAATTCAATATTGAGATTATTATAGAAAACTGTGCTTCATATATGGGCCTAGCTAGTGCTGTCAATAGACAAACTCGTACTTACTTGAAACATACATATATCACTTCGAAATTGAGTAACTAATAGGTGTTGTTGAATACTTTTTTGCCATTTACTCAAAACTATGAATTATTACATGCAACGTTATTCCGGATAAGTTTTCATTATATGAATGCATTCTTAAGTAAAATAAACAAAGTTAATACAATAACAAAAAATTTAAAATTAACTTCATTCTTTTGTATACATACACCCTTTAGTGGATAAATATTTTTGTTGATTTGTACTAAGTGTTTATTCAAATAGATTTACAACAATGAGTGATTGCTCAAATAAACTCCATGTACATGAACTAGCTGTATACCCGTCAACAATGACAATTGTTAGAATTATTGTAATCCTCATTGTTGTGTTCCGCAGACTGTGTTTAAGTATCAAATTTCAGTTTTGAGGGATATCGGAAAGTTGGTCAAAACAGACCGCAAAATTGTTCAATCAATCAATCAAAGCTTTAGTCAAGAAAAGGTTGTAAAACTAAGTCTATTGTAACTATAAAGCCTCTATGCCACCATAACAACACAAATGTACACAAGTAAATGAAATTATAATAATTGTCTGCTTGAATAAGATTTTATTTTTATTTTAATTTTTTTTTTTTTTGTATTACATTCAATTCACGATATTTAATTTGAAATACATCTAATAATTTGTAATTCATCCTATAAAAAAAGTACGAACTCTAGAAGAGTAATAAAACGTACATGCTATGGTGTAACGAAGAAACAAACGCAAGCTCAAGGACGACGGAATGCCAGAAATGTAAGAACCAGTCGCGCAATTCGAAATCAAAAAATGACTTTTGCCGAAAAGTTTGATGGAGCTGATATTCAGAACATAGCTGCGGTAACATCGATGCTACATTTAATTTCTGTCGTGCAAAACATTTTTGTAAAAGAGTTGCCCTCTGACCAGCTTTTTAATCAGTGTTACCAAAACAGACAAGTGATCCTGGAACTAATAAAGATATTTTTCCTTTGAATGAGCAACTTTTGACTTGTCAACAAAGAGTAGTAGCGTAGAGTAAAAGTAACCTGAAGCATGCAATGTTTGGGTAAGCAATTCAAGTAGTTTGTGAACAACTATGGCTGACAAGAAGCTGACTTCACAGTTGTTTACAGTAAAGTCACATTGTTCACAGTGAAGTTGACTTCACAGTTGTTCACAAATTGCTTGATTCACCTAACCAAAAATTGCGTGTGTCAGGTGGCCTTTGTAATACACGATAGTTGATTAGAGATTAACCTTGTTCTTTTTGAACTATCAATCGGTACGGCCGAAAACAAAACAATTGAAGGGACTGGTGTAAAAGTGTGTTGAGTAACATTTTTGTCAAAAATGACCTAAAAACATTTTCGAATGTGTTTAGTGCAATTCTACCTTTTTGACACGTAATTTTGAGCAAAAACAATATGTGCAAATATATTAGTGCAAGAAATGTAAAGTAGCCTATAGAAAAGAAGACAGGTTCAAATATTGAAACGTATTTTTCTCGAAATTGTAAACATGTTACTTAACACCCTTTTACAACAGATCCTTCAATTTATTTCAAGAATTGACTTAAAACCGACTAATAGACTTGCAACTTGTTTTAAGAAGAAGACAAATTTCCGTGAACTTTTCTCGATTATTGACAACCTGCAAGAGAAATTTCGTATATAAGATCGGCATTCATTTGCCGAAGTTTGTCTTAAGCAATGGACAACTTTATGTCGCACTGACCCGAACTTGTTGTCCATAAATTGTAAAAGTAAAAAAGTATACTATTATTATTAATTAACGAACAACAGAGGTTCAGCATTAGCTGTGATACATTTTCATTTGCACTTAAAATTCATAAATAAAACAGTATTGTTACAAATGCTTTATGAATAAAACAGTATTGTTACAAATGCTTTTTATGAATACGCTTTATAGTTTCACTCTATGCGAATTTATACATAGTTTAGTTACTAGTTAGGTGGCTTTAAGGTGTTAGGGTTAGGTGGCCATAGTATACATAGTTACATACTTTCACTTTATGCGATCTTTGAGTAACTCAATATTCGATTTGAGAGTTTGGAGTTATTCCATTTCGATTCCAGCAAGTTTCAATTTATGCAAATTTTGATTTATGAATCTAAATTAATGCGACAATTAGTAATGTGATATTCAATTTACGCAAGTTATGAGTATTTATTTTATTTATTTTATTTTATTCATTCGACCATTCTGGTCACTCAACAAACAGCTAAAACAATTCAACAACACAAAAGGAAGGGAACACAACAGGAGGTAAAAGGCAACAAGCCAAAATACAATGACTTATGATACACAGAACCAATAGGCCAATGACAGACATTGAAACGAAAATATCAAAAATTAAAGCACTAAAAAAAAAAATACAAGTTATAAATTCACAAAAGTTAATTTCCATTTTTGATTTCTGCAATTTTAGATTCAATCTATGCGATTTTTATCACCTTGAACTTATGCAGTTTTTGATTTATAAAGTTTTTATTTTAGCAATTTTTAATCCATTGGACTATTCAGTACATTATTATAAACGTCTGTAGATGGCAGTATACGTTCAATCACCAGCTCACTCACAAACTCGCAAAATCACTCACAAGTGAAGCTAATATAAAGCGTATAACATAACAAATACGTTACAAATGCTTAAGCACACTCTTCATATACTGTCATATACAAATCTACTGTATGTAAGTACATAATGTAAAGAATCCATTTTTTTTGATTTCTGTATGTTTCGATTAATGCGAATTTCAATTTATGCAATTTTTAGCAATTCGATATTCAATTTATGCGTGTTTTGAGTAATTCCATTTTTAATTTATGCAATGTTTGATTTATTTATTTATACATATATGCAATTTTTTTTTTACATCAGACTTACTTATTTTTATTCTATTTCCTAAACAGTCCCATTATGCGGTTTTGATTTATGCGGTTCTCGCTTCATGCGTTTTTGATTTATGCGGTTCTCGCTTCATGCGTTTTTTGGTACATTGGACTATACAGTATATTTTCATGAACGACTGTAGATGGCAGTATACCTTCAATTCCCAGCTCAATTACAAACTCACAACTCACTCACAAGTGAAGCTAATATAAAAGTATAAAAATTGTTTTACTACACGCCATACGTTTAGCACTATACTTCGATGCACTGCAGATAAGAAACACCGCCTTGTGCTTCACTGCAATACACACAACTTGACAAGCTAAAAACGCTTCACCGCAAAACACGCCAAAATACCCCGCCTTGAATCAACTTCACTGCACAACACACAACTGTAGAAATAAACAGTGTGCAATTCAAAATCCATACATAACTATGGTAATAGAACATTTACTGTTAGCAATATAACTTTTTTTTTATAAGAATCAATTGGTAATGTTATATTTTGATAACTAATTAAACACAAAATTACTGTTATTTATTCGGTTAACAAAACAATAACTGCCAAAGTTGAGTTTGATAAATATAATTTTTCTAAATTAAGCTTAATTGAAAAGTATTCTACCTTTTAAAAAAACAATCACTCGAACACGTTAGTTGTATTTAATTAAGTTTGCATCAACAAAATGAAACAGTGACAGTACAGTTGACATCAGAATATCAACTTGTAATAAACATTTTTTTTGTATTAACAAATAAAAAAAAATATGGTTGATTTTGTGTCGTTGTTCAAAACATTACTTTTTTGTGTATATATATATTTTTCAAACAACAGAATATCGACATAGTAGATAATGCTTTTCACCAATTTGTAATAACAAAACTATAAAATCGTTCTATTTTTTTTATCTTCGTAGCAAATATTTATAATACATTTTTAATTTGAAAATTCACCGGCATTCATCGAGTATCTAAAAAAAACTACCACTCATTTGACATTTTAAACTTTTGTCATTTGAAGTCGATGTTTACTTTTAATCATCAAACTGAATATCAGTTTTTTCAAACTTTACTGTTTATATACTGTTTATATACTGTACATATATTGTAGTTTCACATGTATTTATAGTTTAAATACATGTTTGTTTGCGATATATAAGTAATCGTAAATATAAACACTAAACGTAATTGTACATCGTAAATGTTCACTTATACATTACTTAATATTTAGTTATACAACAAACAAATTCACTATTTGTATGTAGTATTTGTATGTTATACAAATTATACACACTAGTGTGCACTGTGTATAATATAGTATGTATGTTACACATATATTAGTGTGCGTACATTTAAACGTTTATGTATATATACAATAATGCATACATATAATTCATACGTATACTATACTATTCATAATTCATACGTATACTATACATAATACATATACATAAGCGTATATACAGTATACTGTACATGTACACTATAATATATGTATACACACTATAGTGTATAATTTGTATACCATACAAATCTGTATATAGCACAAATGTATTAATAAACATGTGCTTAAACGTGTTCATATAAGTATATGCAAATCTGTACAAATCCATATGCATAAATATGTAAACGTATACGTGTTATTTTCGTGTACTTGTATGCATAAAATGTTTACGTAAATAGTTTACATGGGCGTGTAATGACACGTATACATGTTTATACGTGTATGGATTTTGTATACACGTATAAAATTTCGAGTTATTTAAGTTATAACATTATTATCTTAACTAATTATTAACTGAATAATTTTTATTATAAATAACAAAATCGTCATAAAAATTCGTATCGTATTCATTAAAAACATGCTATTAGTAAATCAAAGATGTATTTTGTATATTTTACTTTGTATTTTTTATAATGCGTACGATGTATATTGTCATGTTGCGCAAGTTTTGGCTGATTTTTGAAGTCAACAAATTTAAAACATCATTTTTAATTAATTACCATTACTTCAACTTAAACATTTAAATCGTGCATTCCCTCACTTTTAAAAAAAATATTTACAATAATAATAATAATGATAATAAAATAATAATAACAATAATCCCATAATGAAATCTCTTAATATTTTTGTCTCCACTAAATCCAATACTAAAGTATAGTATAAAACCAAAAGAATAAAAGACGAAGAAAAGCCGACGAAAACAGGGTTTGAAAAATAATAAAAACAATAACAACAAGAATGAAAACCAAAAAAAAAAAGGAAACAAAACCAAAACAAAAAATAAAAATAAAAAAGGGCTTGTTAGTAGTATCAGTAGTAGGATAGGTGTCGAAAAATTTTAGCGCCTCGGGGCTGCAAAAATCCTTCGTTTAAGCGGCAAACACGGGCGTTACAGTCCCGTCCGTAAATAATACATGCCTGAAAATTCGTTTATTGACAAGTCTGCGAGCACACCAATCACCGGATAGAAAGAGACCAGCCGTCCACCTGTTTCAGTTCCCAAAGTATTTAATTCGCCTGACAAACTGGCGAGCATAAAAGCGGCCTTGGCGAGGAGAACGCCGTCACACTATCCTCCTAGCTTCCTGGCCTCGGACGGGTCCCCAGGAGCCTCCTCCAGCCATCCGCGGGAGCCCCACGGGCCATGGGCACAGGTGAGAGACGACCAAAAATGGGGGCCCCCCTCTTCGCCTACTACCTTGCTGTAGCAAACCCCCTCACTTGCCACGTGACGTTATAACGAGGCAACGAGATGAGCAAAGAAGAAGATGAGGCGGCAGCAGCAGCTCTCTCTCGAGGTGGCGCTTTTTTAGTTTTACTTCTTCTTCTTCTACTACTACTACTTCTAGTAGCCTACTATTACTTCTTCTTCTTCTTCTTCTTCTTTTTGAGAGTTTACTATTTCTCTCTTCTTTTAAAAAGAGATTCTTCCTCTTCTTTTTTGTTTGGCACGTGTGGCGCCCCCTAGTTTGCCATAGGAAGTGCAGACGGATGCGTTTCAAAGAGAAAGTGTGTGTATGTGTGGGGTATATTTATGTATATGTGAGATACTTCCTTCCTTCCTTCCTTCCTTCCGGAGGGAAAAAGTTTATTGGGGGTTAAGTGTTGTTTGCAAATCATAGAACAAAGTGATTAAGATGCGAGTTATGATTAACATAACACGGATTTATAGGCGATTTTTTTTTAACCGTATCATAGGAATATCTACAAAAGTTCAATAGTTTTATATCATGTGTGTACTGTCGGCAATTCATCCCATTTTCAGGTAAATTTTACAATATATGAGCTTTTAACTGATGATTTTTAACGATAGTATAAAACAACATATTTTATTGTGATAGTCGCTTTTCACTATATAGTCATAGGAAATATTTATTTTTTATGAATAGCTAAAGTACATAAATGCATTAAGTGTTGCTTGTGAATCATAAGAAACGCGTAATGAGCAGATAACAGATTTGTCAGATTACAGCAAATCTTAGCGTAATGATTAACATAGCACGAATTTATTAACAACAATTTGATGCAATTGTTTATCATACCATAGGAATATCCAAAAAAGTTTTAGTAACAGTTACGATTAACACAGCACGAATTCACAAACAACCTTTTAATACAATTGTTTATCATATCATAAGAATATCTATAAAACTCTTAGTTCACCATGTCGGCGATTCATCCACTTTTCAGATTAACGTCATAATGCAAGAGTGTCTAACTAAGGATTATAACGGTAGTGTAGGAAATATTTTTTAAACAGTTGCCTAGGATTATTTAAAAATAGTCGCCGAAACGTTATAAATATTTAATTTTAATTATTAACATATCAAACGTATTAAGTGGTGCTTGTGAATAGATGAGAAAGGCCTAATGAGTAGAGAAGAGATTTATTACGAGTTAGGATTAACATAGCACGGATTTGTAAACCAATCTTTTAATAAATGCTGTTTTTTTTTTACCATAACATAAGAATATCCATCAAAGTTTTAATTTATCATGTATCGGTAATTCATCCTAATTTCAGATAAACTTCATAATGCATGAGCGTTTAACTAATGGTTATAATGATACCAAATATTTTGCGTTAATGGTCGCCTCCAACTAGATCAAGTCGCCAAAAATGTTATAAATATTTTGTTTATGAATAATTCAAAAATCTAACGCGTTAAGTGTTGTTTGTAAATCATAGAAAAAGTGCGATGAAGTAGATTACGAGCTATGATTGTAACATATCACGATATTTACATGTGTTCGATGTAATGTCGTATGTCTTATGCACAGCATAAGAAACATTTAGTTTATTATGTCTATATTCGTCACTTCATTCTATTTTAGTTAAAATGTATGATACGAAACGTTTAACTCATATTTTTTATCAAATATCAATCAGAAAATGATATCAGCAAATTTATTTTGTTGATTTTGAATAGTCGACTATGGCTATCAACATAATTATAAATGATATCTATTATACAGTATACATATTTGTTTCTTTATAAATTGTTGAAATATCTAAGACATTAAAGATTATATGAAAATTATAGAACATTTCGAAGTGAACATGATTAACATAACACAAACTTATGCGTTCAATGTATATCATTGTAACCATAGTATAAAAATAGCTACAAAAAATAATTTTTCGTGTATGTACCGTAGGAAATTAATTTTCAGATAAATTTAATATTGTATGAGCTTTTAACTAATCATTATAACCTTAATAGAAACTAATAATTTGTTGTGATAATCACCCAAGACTATAAGCATCGTCAGTTAAAATTTTAAAAGTATCATTCGTAAAACGGAATCCATTAATTAATTAATTAACCCTAGTTTAGAATACCGATTTATACAACGTTAGAATGTATTATAGTTTTATATTAATTATAAACTATATCATGATCCTCTTCCCTATATTTCATAGAATTTATGAAAACTAATTCACTCAATCTCAGGTTATCATATTCACGGAAACATTCATATTTTGCATCGCTATTAACTAATCACAACTAATGCTTAATGTAAACGAGTGTTTGACAAAAATGGTTTTTGTCAAAAATGATTAAGAACTATTTTCGAATGTGTTCGGTACAATTCTACCTCCCTAATGCATAATTTTAAGCAAAACAGCAATGTTTGCAAAGATATTTAGTGCAAGAAATTTAAAGTAGCCCATAGGCAGCAAATAAAGTTCAGATTTTTAAACGCGTTTTTCTCAAAATTGTAAAAATGTCACTCAACACCCTTCTATACCAGATACTTCAATTAATATACTGTAGTCTATCAAATTTCATGAGAAAAGCCTACACATCGAATTTCACGAGAAAAGCCAACACACCCGGGTCTTAATTATGATTAACTTATTAAAAATCAAAATCAATAAGTTACTTAAACGGTATGTTTGTTTGTAGTGGTTTACTTCACTGATGCTTACAAAGTATACCAAGGATTAAAAAATCAGATTTAGAAAATAGCAATAGATTATTTTATCAGGGAACCAAAATTTTATAATTCACATTTTTTTAAATATAATGTACTTGTGTGTCAACCTACAGCCGCACAACAATAAAGACGCCAAATTTGTATAGTTTAAGTTAGTTAAAACAAACAAAAAATGTGTTAATTTTATGATTAAAATTGTTTTGTTCTAACTAACCTAAAGTGATATCTACACTATATCTACACTGATATCTATACTCAGTTTTAGTTATAAAACTTATAAACAAACATGCCGATCTCGTAGCAGTCAGTGGTTATCGATTAAGACACAAGTACCAATGTAATATTTAATATTTAATTTTTTATAAACTTTTAAAAATTAATAATGAAATTATATCACAAATTGGTGATAACGCGTTTTTCTTATAGTAAACGCGCGAGAATTACGATTGAACTTTTTCGAATGCTTTAATGTCAAGTATACAAGTATACTTAAAATAAGGTTCGTATACAATGTAACACCTATAATTAAAATTTATTTTTTATTAGTTATATAATTAATCAAGTCTAGTACAATTTATGAAATTGGCATCTTCGCAATGAAAATCAGGATTAGAGAACTAAAAGTCAGTTTGTTGGTCACAAACTGACTATATATATTTATACTGACTATATTTGAATATATTAATTCAAATCATTAACCCGCCAAAAAAGAAAGTTAATTTTCAATCACTTGAAATAGATGTACAAACATTTCATAAAACAAATTTTAATAAATAAATTTTCTTGTGAATAAGTTAATACGAATAATAATAACACGTTAATACGGAAAATAATTCATTTGTATTAAGTTCTAATAACGTGAAAACCTCAGATAATGGAATTTACACACGTTAACGGTAAACTATTAATAATTTAAATTAAGGTACAATTCAGGAGTTTTGAACGTAAAAGATTTAGAAAACCAGACATATATTTTTGCATTATATTCTATTTTTCGGTTAACGATTATCTCGTGTTGGTACTTTTCTTTCAACGGGGAAACTGCTTGTGGCACTTGGGTATAGGTTTAAGTTTGGATTAGATTAACAAACAAATAAGTATTAATATTTATGATTAATGATTAATTATTATTGTTTTTTAACTAACCTAAGCTGGTATCGGTTATCTCGGAGTTTACGTTGGTGTAAGGCGGCCGTGCAACTCACTTTACGAGTAAGGAGACCGAAACTAGGTTAGTTAAAAAAACAAAAACACTTTATGCATTATTAATGATTCAATAAAATCATTCAAGACTAATTAATTACAAATTTATTAATTTTTTTTTAATTAACATAGTCTTCAAACCCATAGACTGGGTTGTAAAGCCGTTATACACCAACATGATCTCCGATATAACTTTGATATTTATGCCCATAGACACAAGTTTAGGTTAGTCTAAAACGATAACATGCTTAATCATACTGCCACAAGCGGCTTCTCCGTTAAAAATAAAATACAGTGAAATCCGCTTATTTAGCTCACTTTTGGACTTTGGGATCACTTTTAATGCCTTTTGATAACAATAACCGGCTAAACAATGGATTAAAGAACATAAAACTGTTTTGAGACCGACTGATTCTGATAACAATAGCTGATTGATAACATTATCCGCGATCATAATAACCAAATTCCACTGTTCATAATTGTTTAGTTTAATGTATTATAAATCCGTATGAACACATACACAATGTATTTATAGGAATAGTCCGTATATACAACTCATTTGAATATACTTGTCATATATTGTATACAGTACATATATAAATAAATAATGTACATATGTAATATAGATATACGTATAGTTACATAACTACATATTTTAACATTTATAACTGTATAATTTATTTAAAAATTGCATCTGTTGTACAGAACGATTTCGCACTATGGCGATTTATTCATGTTTACTAACATAAGTGATAAATAGTATTTATTTGGATATGCGCGTTGTTATATCGACGATTTATTCAGTAATATCTTTCACTATACATATTATGGGAAACATTGTTAATATTTAAAATCAAGGCCTACCGTGTTTTCTGGTGTTTAAGTCTAGATGCAAGTGATCGAAACTACTGTAAACCTATAAAAAATAAAAAAGACAGAAACTGATCAAGTTACATACTACCCTTGTACAACAAAGAAAAACAATACATCGATTATACCACTTTATAATAGGTGTCAAGTATGTATGAACAGGGTAATCGTCAAGTCTGGTCCCATAGGATATGTATTTTATCACTATAATTTTCGCTTAAACTTAGTGCACAATTAGAATTTTCTGTCCGGAAAATGGCACGCGCCCTTTTTTTTTTTTCTAATTTTCGAATGGAAGTTTTTTGTCTGGATTTTTCGAAAAATAGTGCGAG
>JAQIWH010002444.1:0-24589 GCA_034695005.1 Cryptops parisi | reverse complement strand
AGTCGTTGTTTGCCGGAGGCGCCGGTGAAGAAGATCCGGCAATGACGTCAGGAATGTCGGTTCGTTAATCTCGTTTCATTGGAGGAAATTTTCGCTTCTTGTCGGGGTTTGTCGTTGAGCGACAACGTCGAGGAAAAAAATAGGGGTTGGGGGTTGTTTGTTCCGAAATAACCCCCACGCCGGACGGATGCTGCAAACCTTGCACATCCGTCGTTGCGTTCCCTTCTGCATCTAAAAGGGAGGAGAAGAAAAAGAGACCGAGGAATGATGACGATAGGGAGGAGATAGAGGGGGGAGGGAGAGAAGGTGTTAGTTTTTGAAAAGGATAAAGAGAACGTTATTTGTAGTTTGGGTGGGGGAGACTAAAGATCGATGGACAACTTCGGTTGAGTCAATAGTAAGATAAAGTTGTTTCCTGCGAGGGGTTTGTTGTGTTGGAATAATGCTTCGGATGAAACGGAAGTGGAGAATACTCGAAGAATGAGACACGGTGTGACGGTTTCAACACTGTCTTAATGATAGTGAATTTACTCAGTTAGTTTGTGTAAAGAACGACTGGCATTTTTCAAGAATATTTTATTTGATATTATGATTGCGCTGGCTTACAATTCGTCACTTCGATGATTCGGAGTTTTGGAGTTTCTCGATGATAAAGTTGTTTTGCTCAACATTATACGTTAGGAAGGTAGAATTGCATCTAACACATTCGAATATGCTTTTTAGGTCATTTTTTTGGCAAAAATGTTACTCAACATTCTTTCACACCAGGCTCTTTAATTCTGTTTGATGCTCATTGGACTAAACTACAACGCATGCACCCTCCTCAACCAACGAATATTCGAAATGACGAGTTACGAATCTTTGATTGTGAAGTTAGTAACGCAATTTTGAATGTCATTTAGATATCTAATGGTTAATTATTTCGTTATTTTTACGAGACAATTTTTTATATCATTACACTGTTTTTCATGGACAAATGGAGAAAAGAAAGTAGCAAAAAATGGCAAATTGGAACTTATAATTGGAACCTTACAGACATTGTTTTTCAAAATGTCAACGTGTTTGATGACGTCACAGTAGTTATTTCGTCTCTTGCAGCTTCGTGGCCAGAACGCTCGTAATCCAAGTCACCTTGATACTAATGTTTTGGAACAATCAATATTTAACCCCTAGGCAATTCGTATTTGCATTAAAAAATCAATAACATTTCAATATCAGTTTTGCTTTTAAAATGCATTTCGTATGAAAAACAAAATAATACGGAGGTTCATAAAGAATGCTTTAGGATGGAATCTGTCATTCTTTGTTACAACAAATAAAAATCTGTTAATTCATTGTGCCAGCAAAATACACGTATTGTATGTTTAGTGTGTTTTTAGAAGAACAAGAAACCAAAAAAATAAATGCATAAATATTTTTTACGCATTTGAAAACATAGAGCACTTAGCGTAGCATCAATTATGCAGACAGACTGCGGTTCTGTTCCGTGTGTCGGGGGAGTCCCGAAAGAAGAAGAACTATTAAGGACCCTTCGCGCAAATAAGAGCAACGCGCATGCGTCCTCGTCGTCGTCTTTTGAGACGAACTGTTCGGAAGAAATGATGATTTTTTATACTAATAGGCAACGGACCGTCTCGCCGTTCTTTTATTTGATAACCAAATTATTCCACCCCAGTGGGTCGCCCGCAGCTAAGGAATTGGACGACCCCTCCAGGTATTCGAAGGAGTTAAATGAACCGGAACCCAGTGGCCCACTCTGTACTCACTAGTCTACTTACTCCCGCTTTTTTCCCCCCGACTTTTTTTTTTATGCCGATTGCTTTTGAGCCTCGAGTCGGGAGAGAAACCATTAAAGTTGGTGCGGATTTTACGCGTCGCGGACGACGACTTCCGAACGTCACGACTCGGAAATTGGACTTAAACGATCGGTCTCCGAGATGACATCACTGCCGATGGGGGAGGGTTGTCGTCTCTGTCGCCGCCTTGAGCGACGAAACAGTTATCTTTGAGACGCAACCGACAGTGAACCTTTCAACGTCAAAACTTAGCTCTTGTATGCTGTGTTTTTAAGATTGGGCTTTTTCAATTTTTCGAATTGAACTCCCTTACGTGAAAATTTTTGAGAAATAAGTACATGTGTGATAAGAGTAGAGTTATATTTTCTACGAGGAGTTTTCATTTTTTTTTGGACGTAAGCTTAAAAACCTATTTGCATTCTTGAATGATACTTATCATATCTCAGTACAATATATCTTTAATACATAATTATGAAATTTGAATTTCCCGCGGAGGTTATGATGTCAGTTCAATATGTTTAGCCTTGGTTCAATGGATGACCTCATTCCAACGTTAGATATTAAAAACTGCGTGTCTGGGATTTTTGTTGCGTGAAACGTTTATTCGCAACCTTTGTATAAGAATTTTTTAGGAATGAAAATAGTAAAGAGCAAAACAAAATAAAACAAAAAAAACCGCTTAAATTAAACAAATTTTGTTCTTCATAGAAGTTTCCTCCATTCGCATCTGGATTCAATCAGTTCATTCTTCGTGCAAATTAATTTTGTTAGCATGGATTTGTTCTAATGGACTGCAGCAGCTTATTAAAATCAGTTCCTACTTTAGAGAAGACTTTTCGAACAAGGTTTGCCAAATCGTATCTTTCATGAGATACGGCTATCAATACGCAATTTTCTTTTTCGTAAATACTTTTACTCATTTTTTCGAATTGAGCACGAGAACACCAAACGAGCATCTTTTATGTTCAAAATAGATAGAAACTTGTTCCAATGGAAGGTGATTTCTGTTAGTTCATTTAACGCCTTCGTTCCGCCTGCAACGACAAAGAACGTAGAGAATGGGTTAAGAAAGAGATCCGAGGACGAGAACTCGTTGCATCATGGGTATGGAACGACGAAGCAAATTCGATTTTCATTCGGCACAATGGTAACGTTGAAAGCGAATTTTATTTTGAGGTGAGCGCATGACGGTTCCTTTCCACTGCCGCTGCTGTTGTTGTCTTTGTGTTGTTGTTATTGTTGTTGCTGTTATTTGTTAGTGAAGAGGGTCGGAACGCGGTCTCGCTATCGTTGGGAAATGAAAGAGGATGAAAGCGTGTAACGAGATACCGTCTTTGGTTCGGATCCAATCCAACGTTTCCCCTGAGGTTTCGATTTGAGTGAGATGCATGATGCAGCGCGAGCCACCGACCGAACACCATTCTCTAGTATTGCGTTACACCAGCGTTGCACCGTCTGCTTATTACATTCGTTTATTACATGGGACACGTCGACGAAGAAACACGCGCCGCTTCGTCGTCTCTATCTATCCCCCACTCCCTCCTTATGGCTAACTGCGTTTACTAAACTTAGTACTTACTAAAAAGACTTAATGTTGCAACACGGCACCGATTTTTTAAGCACATACATTTTCAAACTGACACTCACAATGTCGGATGGCTATTCGTTTTTTTTTTAGAGGTCACAATTTGCAAGAGCACCAACCACTGGTCGGTTGACATCTGTGTTGACATGTAGTGTTTCAATACAAAATATAACACAGATTTCTATAAAATACTGAGTATCATTTTTCTCAAAAATGACCAAGCATTTTCGAATGTGCTAAGTGCACTTTTACCTTTTTAACGCATAATTTTGAGCAAAACAACACTATGTGCAAAGATATTAGTGCAAGAAGTGTGAAGTAACCCATGAACATTAGCAATGCAAGTCCAGATTTTTAAACGCGATTTCCTCGAAATTGTAAAAATGTCACCAATGTCACCTTTGTACACTAGGACCTTCAATTATTGCCTTATATCTAACATGTAATAATGTAAGACATGATGTGCCATTTTATACTGTTTCAATTTACGTATCGATTAAGTTGGAAACAGGTATTCGTTTCATTCTATTTCTCGGTTATGTTTTTTTGTTTTCTTTATATGAACTCGGACAGTTTAACCGTTTTTTAACGATTTTTGACGAATAGGCGTCGTGTTGAAAATTTTTATAGTGTCGAGATAGCGGACACTTGTTGGAAAAAAATTGTTGACACCACGAAAGGAAAGTTCTGTTTTAGGGCCGTTAGGCTTCCGAATTGCGTTTACTAAGTGCCTCATTACGTCAAGAAAGGTAGCGGTTGAGATGAAATTAGAAAATGGCAACAGTGGAAAGTAAAACGAGTGGTGGAGGAACACCCTTAGTAATTCGCGTCATTTGAGCTATTTAGATAAGCATCCGACCAGCACGTAGAAAACTCGTTCTTAGACTTAATTATTCCCGTAGATAAAAAAATAATACCGCTCATCCTTTTTGACTACTAGTGCCAGATTTTTTCACATTTGTTTTTTCTCTCTCTAAACAACAACTTCTTTACAAGTTGATGAAAGTGACGCGAAACTAACCTGATTTTTCCCCCACCTCCGAGGTCGTTGTTTAAAGTCGTACAGCTACACGGAAAAGGTAGAACGATAAATTTCCAGTTCTGCGAAAGAAAAGTATGGTATTTTTTTCCTTCGTTTTTCCACTTCATCGCTCCAACCTATCGGTTATTTCAACTTCACGCGCGTGTGCAGTTGGCGCAAAGTTCCATAAATTTGCTTTTTTTTTATATATATATATATATATTTATTTTAAGGAAAAAAAAAGAGACTTCTTTTATTTTTTTAATGTATTATATTTTTTTTCCTTCTTATTTTGGGTAAGTTAAGGGTGGAAAGAAAGTAAGATTTGTAAACATCAAAAATACGAGCACGTCTGGCGCCAGTCGATCTAATTACTCGGCAAGAACTTCCATTAGCGAACACGGTGAAATTTTCTGTTGACAAAAACAACAATTTAAGAATTAATTAGGGCGCTGAGGGTGGTAACTAAAACGACGTAGCGCCTGTATCACCTGGACAAAGTTCCACGCGATGTATAGTGAGTGTACTTTACTTTTAACGTGTTGTACTCTGCCTACTTTTCGTACGTCTTTCTATCGAGGTTCCTTCCCCGAGGGAAAGAAACGCGATAATTAGCCGTTCTTTATAATATTTTTTTTCACCTTTTCGTTTTACCCGAAATCCGACGAAAAGGAGAAGAAAAACGAATAAAATAAAAACAAAAACAAAAACGACAACAACTCTTAACAAGAGAACACAAGCTCTTTACAACTGCGCGTGTTAGATTCGATTAGTTTATTTTTGTGGTTGCATCGCGTTAAACCGATTAAAAGTTGGAGATGGTCGACGCCTCCTTTCGAAAGATTTCCACGTTGGCGTGTTTTGTAGCTTGTTTGGACTGTTCGAGGAAATGATTTTGATTTTTGGAGGTACAAGGTGGTTAATGATGACCACGCAACAACTCACTCAGTTATTAGTTGTGCTGATGAAAGCAGGTTTAATGCATCGACTAACGAGTGGGAATTACCAAGCAGTGAGTTGAGGAAAAAGTTGGATTGTTTCCTATTTGGTTTTTCCGTTTGTTATGTTGTTGTTTGAAAAAGGTTTTTAATAACTGGTAGGGGCGGTTTTAGAGGTTTTTCTAGTCGTTCATCGTTTGTCATGTTTGTGATTGGTGCCAAGAGGAAGTGGGGATTGAGTGAATACTACCTCACGCAATTGTTAATTAAATTCACGTTTATTTGCTTGTTCGTTCTTTTTCTTTCCGTTTTGCTGCAAGTAATCGAAACTTTTTTTTAATCAGTTTATTTTTTTTTCTAATTGTTTTACATGAACAAAAAACAGATGTTTGATATCTGTTAATTAAGGAAAATGAGATTTTGCACGACAGTTAAAGTCTCTTGAAACACGCAATTTTTGGTGTGGTAAGTTGAACAATTTGTGGACAAATGTGACGTCAGTTTCTTACCAATAGTTTCTATTGGTTGAGCAAAAAGCTGACTTCACTTGTTCACAAATTGCTCGAATTACAACACTAAACACTGCATGTGTCAAGGAACCTTTAAAGTGAAAATTTAAATTTCCCGCATAATTCCCTGTGATGTCACTCTGACGTCATTAGAAGATACATTGTAGTTTGAATTTTTCTTTGTTTTCTGGAAACTGAAAATTTTTTATATTGAACTTTAGTTGTTACAACTTCAAAATCCACTCCACGTTAAATTGTCACCACTGAACGGGGGATAAAAAAAAAAGGGGGAGATTAAAGTAGAACTGGGAAGAAACGCGATTCAATTTTTATAGTATAAGAAGTTAGCTACTACTGTATAGCTACAGCAGAGCAGGTACAGTACATTTTTCTTGGAACAGGGAATGTCATCGCATGAAAAATTTAAAGGGCCACCATTTTAGTTTGCAGCTCACGCGGTTCGAATAATCGGGAAGTTCTTCTTATCCCTTCTCCTCTGGTTACACGAAGCCCTCTCGTCGTCGTCTTCTTCGACCTCATCTTTTATGAAGCGGACATTTTGAGCAGCGAATGAAGCAGGCACTCCGAGGCGAGGGATCGTTTTTCTCGTTAGGAAATTCCATCAGGAACCGAGCGAGACGGAAGAAGGAGGAGGAAAAAGGGGGAGGGGGTCGAAGGAAGAGAGAGAATGTGCAGAAAGTAGGGGTAAAAAGGAGGAGGAGTTTCGGACTTCTCATCACGTGGCTGCTGCTGCTACTTCTAGTGTTGAACGACGTGGATCGTATGGATAAAACAGAGTGCGTTTCATTTCTTCAGTCTTTTTCTTTTACTTTTTCGTCGTCGTCTTTGGCTGAAGCCAATCTGAAGCGACGTACACGACTCGCCAAGAGATGGCGGTTTTCGTCAAGGGCTTGGAGATAAATGACTCCGCCACACGAGATAAGGGAGAATTTATTCGCCCCAACTCAGCAGTTTGAACTCCATTAGAATTGGCTCGTGTTGTTCGAGGAGAATTACAGCCTCGAAAAGTTTGCAAACAAATTTGGGTTTTAGTGCGCGTGCTTCGTTTGGCTATTTTTTTTTCTTTTACTTCCGTCGACGTGCCTCGTTTTCGTTGGCGTTATTCCCTCCCCCCCCGGTTTTTTTTGTAATATGTACTCTTCTACTACTTTGTTACAAACTATTTTATAAAATACCAACTTGAGAAAACAAAATGGAGGAACAAAAATTTATTCTCAACGACCGTTGACGTCATTAATGTCGTCGTAGAGATTTATCGTTTGCCGGGATGGACATGCCTAGAATCTCTTGTTTCCCTACTCAAACAAGACTTTCGTTTATATTTCTTCAATTTTGTGAGCGAACCTCAAAATCTTGTTACCTTTGCAAGAACTTCACTGAACTACTGTATCAATCTCTGACTGGAGAGCTGATGAGGGTGGAGGAGTACAAAATTGCTAATATAATTGAAAGTCCTTCTGCCACCCAATTTATCAACAATGGTTTGAAAGATAATTATAGTTGGATATTTCCGAATAAGCAAATATCGTAAATGTTGAGAGTCATACAAATTAAACAACTAATTTTCTTTGTTTTTCGTAACTCTTGTGAAAAAAGTTTTATTGTGTTTGGTTTTTATTTGTATGACTCCATGAGACGAAAAATTAAACAAAGAAAGAAACAAACAGTGAAAGCATCTCGGTGAAAATTTAAGATTGATAGACCTTTTTTTTTATGAGTCGTTACACTTTTTTATTCTATAATGTCACTTTTTACACAAGAAAAAGTTTCGTTCCGTCAGTTTTCAACTTCAATTTTATCAACTTTTTTTTTGAGATAATTCAAACTAGTTAATTTATACAAACCCCTCGACTGAAATTTTCATGTTTATATAAATTGGACTCACAAACCGGTGTGAACATGACTTTGACATGTCATTGTCAGCTACGTCGCTACGTTGTTGATTAGGAATGGTTATGTATTAGCTTTTCAATGGCAGGGTCATGTTGAAAATTACAACGCTTTTACGTTAAGGGTTATCGCATTCTGCTCGTCAAAAGCAAAGTCGTCGACGAATACGTTTGACGGGATCCATTACCGTGACATTGTTCTCGTGAATAAATGAAGAGTCTTTTGGTCCCTCGTGAGATGAAACGGACCAAGCGGGAAATGAGTGCTGGCAAAGAAGGTCGACGCGTGTAAATGCCACAATGAGTAGACCATGACGTTTACCCCTTTACCCTTTTTGGCTCCCGTTCTCTGTTTTCTCTCTCTCATCACTACACAGTGTATGTGTGTGATGGCGAATTCGCGAAGCCGACATAAATCGACGTTAGATTTCGACCGTGTCATCTTTACGACCCAACTTGGAAAAGAGATGGTTTTTAAATGGAAGCTGATCGTTGCCCAGATTTCGCTGGCAAATCCGAACCGTTTGTCTTTCCATCAGGTTTTTGAGGTTACCCATGTTCGAGGATGGCAAACACTATACATCATTCTATAGGAAAAGATAGCGAAACTTTTAGATCATCGATTATATCCGCCGGTTGTAAACGGTTATGTTTTTGGCTATACGTCATGGAATGACTTTAGGGTGGTACCACGTGCTACTGTGTACTGTCTTTGATCATACATTATTGGACGACACTTGTCGCCTTTATTGATTAGATGTCTCAGATCGGTATATCATCATTTTTCGGTCGTGGACTACCATAATTCACATTTTTTTTCTGTATGATATATAATTAATACACCGTTATTTTGATATCCATATTTGGCGAGTTCGTTCTTTTAAGTGTCGGGTTTAAATTTATATTAACAAAAAAGAACCATTTTTGGGATTAAATATAGCTTCGAGCAAGACCGACAAGACAAATTGACGATGGAGGTTGTTGGAATGATTCACCTACTGGTAATGGAATGATGATCGGCGAATAATTAGAGCTGAGTTAGCATGATAAAGCGAATACAAGCGCATAAACGTGGCGACTAAATAGTAATGACAAGTTGAGAGAATCATTAAACTGAACGCCGAACCCAACGCCATTTGCATCGCGTTCGATCGATGCGACGAATCTCTCGTGCAAATGAACACACACACACAACAACATTCACTATTCACGCACCTTCTTACGGAAAAATCTTTATACGAGGATGTTGAAACACTTTGCAGTATTTATAGTTTATTGATGCACTGAATGGAAAAACACAAATGATTTTGTTGTTTTAAAAAATATAAATTGCCTTGGTTGTTTTAGCGTTTAGAGACGAAATTGAATAGAATGACACACACAAAAAAAAAAGGATTAAAAAAAAATAAATGGGGGAAGTTTTGTAATTCGATCAGGGTAGCTCTAAACTGAATCAAGAGTTAAAGAAGTCATCAGAATGGCACGTGTAATTAACTTTGGGTTCGTTACCGAGTCTCGTTTCTCATCAAGAAAAGACAAGCGAGCCTTTTTAGTACACCCACTGCGCGCACGCGCACTCTTTAGCTATGAAGAACTAGCATCGGAAATTAAGGCCTAAGAAAAAGGAGGAGGCCAGAGAAAAAAAAAGTCAGAGGAGGACAAAGAAGTGAGAAGACGAAGCAAAAAAAAAATATCCGTAAAGATGGCTGCAGAGATGCAGCATCTTCAACGTTTTTCTTCTTCTTCTTCTCCTTTTTATAATGTTGCAACGCTGCACACTTCCGGTTAGAAAATGAGAGGCTCGTCAAATGGGAATTGCGAGAGGGGGGGATAAAAAACAAAAAACAACCCACCTCCGTTAGATGTAGTTAAGAACGTGAGTGAAAAAAAATAATAATGAGACGGTAGTAGTAAGGTGGTAAGGAAGAAGAAGTCGCCTTTTGCAAACACCTGTCGTTATCTCGTGACCTGGCGATCAGACACGTCTCCCAGGTTTTGATGGTTTACGTGAAGCTGTAAAAAGTGTATTAACGGTGATGAGGAAAAAGAGGAACGAAACATCTTTTATCGTCGCTGCTGTTTTAGTGGTGGACTAGCTAAGTCGAACACTTATCTTTCTCGGTCCAAACTTGCTCCGGTGTAGTAGCACTATAAATCGCATTGGCGTCCATTAAACTTTATCGTTCATTGGTGGCAATCACGATGGCCATGATAAAGAAATCGTGGTCAGTGGCACTACTGACGCAAGAACGAAGCAGAACGTTTCGTTTTGGGAGCTTTGGCAGTTGGAGTTTAGCTTGAAATGAACGTTTAAGACCGTGCCCAGGGGCATGTAACTCGTCATTTCGATGGTTCGGAGTTTGGAGTTTCTTGATGATAGCATTATGATTGCATTCTTGGTCATTACTTATATGTAAAACGATACTACAGTTCACAGTACTGGTTTTCCACAAAGATAATAAGATTAATGTATGTGCTTTTTCTCTAAGTACAAATCGTCGAAGTGACTGGTCACTGTTACCTCGAAAACCAGCTGTTTACTATTGCAAAATTTTACATTTATTCGCTGGAAGGGGTAATTGTACTTACGAGGTGTGACAATTTAATTCTCGGAATGCATCTGTACAAAAAATATGTACACACCTGTATACTAACGACTATTATCACCTTACAAGTATATCCCTTCTGTAGTTATATGCCAAAACTCACTTGTACTGATTTCGCAAACTGCTCACTTACTAATGACTCTATTCTGACTTACGGTTTTAGCACCCACTAGTTAAAACATGTCCAAACGCACACAGGTACATTATGTTGTCCACTTTGTTTTACAGGCAATACTATGCATCCATCCCAGGAATTAAATTGTCGCAATTGTCTTGTATTTTGAAAGTTTCATTGGGGGTTTTTTTTTTATTGATTTTTGTTAATATGTTTATGTTTAAATTTTTTGTTAGGCTAGAAATTCCATCCAATCAAAGTTGAGAATATTGCACTAAATTTTTAGCTTTTATTTTGAACGATCAAAGTTTAAAATTTAAAATTATTTTATATTATAATTATCCAGAAATGTCTGCATGGCTGTGAACTTGGGAAGTTTTGTTGTTTACGCTCACGTTGTTAACATGCATGTAAATAAAATGGGTATAAAAGTAACTAGGATCCCAAATTCAGAGTGAATCAAAAATACTTCTGGAATTTATCAGTTTATTTGTTTATTAATTCATTTTATCATTGCATAGTTCACAACAATGAATTGCGTGATGGAGAATGGCTCAAATATACATATTACTGTATAGCGCACTTATATACGTATTATTCCAAATTAACACGAGTCAAAACAAGAACGAATGTTGCGAATCAACATGAGCTCAAACACGGAGTTTAGTTGTAGACTCCAGGTGATTACCATACCAACCACGGGGATAACTAAATTGTTTTTTAATTTTAATTGTAATTTAAATGTATATATTATTTGATATACAGTACTTGAAAGTCTTCTTTAAATATAATATCTTTACTGTAGCTGATAAACAAACTTTTAAGTATTATACGAGCGTAATTAATAGAACACTTGATTCAGCTAACACGACTATTGAAAAAAATCATTTGTTTTAAATTTAAACAATATATAAAAAAACACCCGTGATACGATGGAATATACTGGGAAATTAATCCTCTTTTCACGTTCCGAGTAATTTTAACGCCGCGTTTCACAACATAATACATATACTATTCACGCTGAACGAGTTTTTGGTTTGTTTCGTGTTGATTTGGTGTTAGTTCGGCGAAAGAGACGTCGAGCATCAACATTGTATTCTTTTCGTAGTGCGATTTTCACTCGACAGAAAAGTTGGTGATGATATAGGGCAGCAAAAAAATAACAACCAAACAAAAACAACATGCTATAACAGAAGCAAGATTATCAGCGAAAACAAACACAATTCGGCTACGTGAAAGGTGGTTCTCATTAAGCACCTTCCCGTGAATAAGTAAACACGGCAAAAGCATGCGCTTCAATCATGAAAGCTTAATTTGCGAGCAGCGAGGGCGACTTAATTATGTATTTAGAAGCGAGTTTACTGCATAAACAAGTCTATATAGCCGCTCGGTCGTGGAGAACCTAAATTTGAATAGACGCAACGCGTTCGTTCTTTTAGTCTTTTCTCCGACTTACGTGAATTGTCTTGAAATCCGACGAATAATTCAAGACGAAAGGTGCGGTCAACGTTGTTTTCTTTGGTGCCAGACGCTCGTCCCTGATATTAACACGACGATGTTGCCAAGTTTACTCGATATCACTTAACTAAAATACACCACTCGTTTTTTTGTTGCAGAATATTTATTTGGGATGTGGTCGTAAAACATGTACAAGTGGTGTAAAAGTTACTCCGGTGTTTTTAAGTTTAGAGCTGATATGACTAATGACTAACCAAGCGCTTTGGTAAGTTGCATTCGGTTGGTGAGAACAAACATGACATCAACAAATAAAAATTGTTTCAAGAAAAATGTCATTCTTAAACGATGTCTCGATCTTTGACCTAACTAGGTTCCATATTCATTACTCTCTTGTACTCGCACCATAACGTTACCACCGTGACAACGCTTACATCCTCTCGAAGTGAATTGAGCGTTGTAGGGAAAAATGGCGGCATTTCGTACCTAGACGTTGTTTACTAGCATGTTACTCAAATTAAAATGGCATAACGAGGTTTGTTAACTCGGTACTTTTAATGACTTTGGTCGACGACGCGATGTTGTTTTTTGAGTGGTAATTAATTTGGTGCTTTAGTTGTGGTGTTGGTGACTAAGTATTTGCATGTTCAGTGAAAGTTATTTAACAAATATTGAGATTGTGTTATGAGCTTCTACTAAAAGCTGTTTGCCAATTTTGGAAAACTTTAAGTCAAATATTGATAATGGATTCGCGTCATTGAAAGGGTAAATTTATAATATATTGCGCTGAGCGTTTGGGTCCCACTCGTCTCTATCGAATTATCGGTAAATTTGAATTAGATGTTGTACATTACTATACCCTTGAACTGTGCTTCGCGTTATTGACAGGCTTATTGTCGGTTAGACGAAACGAATCGATGAAGCTGTTTAAACTTGAGGTTATCGTTGGAACGCACCTGCGAATCAATTTAATTTAATGCGAACATGAGATGATAAGTGAGATTGTGGGGATTTAATTTTTCTTATACATACAGTATATCGATTTCAAAACCTGGGATGTATACTTGGACCCAGATGAGGAATGTTTCTAGATTATTTTTGTTTGAAACAATTATATACTACAGTACTTACTCAAATCTATCGACCTGAAACGCTTCCGAATCCACTAGGGTGCACAATAACAACGTTGAGTGTAAACAACGAAATCAAATTATAACAGTAAGCTTCGTAAGTTAGTACCGTAACAAAATGTAAACAGTAAATGAGTTTTAATAATTAAACATTATTATTAAAGTTGTTAAGGTAATGTATATAATCCAGGCATTGTATATGTTACAGGCAATGTGTTTAATCCAAACACATTGCCTGTTAAAAAATTGCTATCCAAATTAATAAATTTCCTAGACATTAGTTTAGGTTAAGTTAGTTAAGAACATTTTCTTTAACAAAAACGTTTAAGCCTGAACTTAAACCTAACCTAAATTTTCACTTAATACAACTATTTCAATGCTAAATCCATACATTATTTAATTAGGTTAGGCATTATGTACAATGTCTAGGCAATGTTACATTATTACGTTGTTATATTACATCGTTAAATTACATTGCCTGGACTATACACAAATGGATTATACGCGCAAATCTGGTTTAGGCAATGTATGAAATTAGCATTGTAATGGCTATGTCAAGAAAACATTTTTAAGTTTGGTTAAAATTTAGGCTTAAACGTTTTTCTTAGAGAAACTGTTGTTAACATAACCTAAAGTAATCTAAACAATTCTATACAAGATGTTATTTCATATTTTGCAAAAAAACATGATAGGAATTGTCTGGATTATATACATTGCCTGTAACATATCGTTTTGAAAGATACTATTTTATTTTCAAGGATACTAGTTGCGCAACAGATAAACGCTATCCCCTTTTGAGGGAACAGGAAAACAATCCATCTTTCTCGAAAGTTGTTCACTCGGTGAATTTTGCGCGTGGGTGCATTGTGTCCACGACCGACAAGTTGTTGGTTTTTTTTTCTCCCTCCATTTATATATATATTTTTTTAAACCAAGGTCTTGTGGGTTGTTCCATCCCGATTTTTTTTTTCCTTTTCATTTATTCTTCACGATAAATTCCGTCTCTGGTGGAAGATTTTGGTCGTCCGAGGTTATCTGTCGAGGTCGGTCTTCTTCGTGGTCGTATTTTTTTTCTTTCTTCATCTGGAGCCGTCAAGAAAAATGACGCGTGGTTGTCACGACCTCCCCAGATCACCACTAACAAAGACGACGACGACCTCCCCAACATTCTAAGTCTAGGGATGATGGACGCGAAGACTCCCCCCCTTCATCCTCCACACGGATCAAAACGCGACAAAAACACAGTCACCAATGAACGACGCCGAATTTCGTTTCCTGAACGCGTTTTTCAGACTTTCTTTGGCTCCAATCTCGTACCACCAGAGTGTCGAGTGTTTTAGACAGTTGTTATTTTTTTTTTTCAACTACTTGTGTGTCCATTTTTCACTAGCCTTTTTGTAACCTATCAGCAACATTTTTTAGAATGACAACATCGATTCGTTTTCTATAGTACACTTTCGTCTTTATCGCATTAACCCATCGTTTTGCGTGTGGAACTAACACGAGTTTTGTAGGAAAACGTCAATGGATAATTTTAATGCCATTTTTGTGTCTACATTTAACTTGGTTAATTAGCAACGTGTGATATTGGCAGTTGGAAAATGAGCTCTTTGAGCACGTGATAAAACATATTGAGGTTTCTTTTTTCGTATGTATATTATGTACTTTTTTTTTCAAAAGTACACAATTGCTATGACTTCAGAATATTTTTTGAGAATTTTAAAGAATATTTCTTATACATATAAAAAAAAAACTTGCTTACGATTTCATTTTAAGTTCATTTTTTTGTCGTTACCATATTTTAATTAGACAGTTCAAGTTACGTATTGATAAGAGTTTAATTAAAGACGGAGAAAAAGGTATAATTACTTTTTCTAAGTTTATTCCTTATGTTACCAAAGCAATTTTTATTTCGTCTCGTTTTCTTTAAAAAAATAATGTGTGGCTAAAAAAGGGGGGGGGGGTAGATGGTACCTTCAATCGACCAAAAGGTGACGTTTGTTGACTTATGTAAAGCAGAAAGTAATGAACTTTGTGCTCGTGGCGAAAGAGACGCTCGTGTTACCGAATTAATTGCTTCCATACAACCACGTGAGCGGGTTATCTCGTTTTGCGAATGATGTTCCCCCTTTAGTACTGTAGTCGTTGAAGGTTTTTTTTAGAACAAAAAGGAGACATAAATGAAAATAATTCTTTTATGATCTGTGGCGAGAGACAGAAAGAGGAGCAATTTCATAACCTAATGAAGGAAAAAAAAATTTCGTTCGTGCACGAGATGAGTGCTTTCTGATTCGTTTTTATGAACGTCAAAAAGTCAAAAGCGGATGATAAGGAAGCAGACATAAAAGACGAAAGATGACATTTGTTTCTCTTTGTTTTTTTAAATAACTTTTTTTTTTTTATAGAATTTTTTAGTTAATATTTTTTGAGACAGTTTGTGGGTTTGTGGGCAAATTATTAAAAAATTTGCTTTTTTAAAATTTTTTTAATATTTTAAAGATATTATATTATTATTTTTAAAATATTTTTTTTTAAAACGTTATGAAAGTTAGTTTCATGATCTCACAATGACTATTACTTTTTCTTTCATTGGAATTAAAGAGCCGGGTGGAAAAACGGTGTAAAGTCACTTTCGATGTTATTCCTTGAAACTGCATATATTGAATCGTTTTAAACCAATCTATAGCATAAAGATGTTAAGTTACATATAATATGCACTTTCGGACTTATGCAGCAAAAATATAGAACGCGACTGATGTAAATCTTTAATTTTTTTGTCATTTCTTTCTTTATGTCGCTTCACTTCCTGGTTGTTTCACTTGCTTGTTTTACTTTCAAAACAATGCAAAGATACTTTTTTTTGAAAAAATTGTTTAAATGCATTTATGAATTAGCACGATTTTTGGAATAACGGCGTAATTGCATTTTTAAATTGGCCCGCAACTTGAGACCTGTCAACTGAAGTTAACAAATTTTTTGCAAAACCTGTTTATTTTTCTTTCTATAAATATACAATTGATAGGAATGTTTTCTATTCTTAAATTTGAAGGTCCCAGAAGTTTTTGTTCTGTTTTTAAAATCTTAATTTGTTCTGTTCCCTCTGTTTTTAAAATCTACACTTTTGCAAGTTTTCCTTAATAATTGTCTTACCCTTCCGTATGGGGCTTAGATAGTATTTACGAACTAATACACGTTTCGAAACAGATGGAAAATTGACATGTAAAACTGGAAGTAATAAGCGAACGAAGTATGACAGGGAGGTGAAGCAGGGGCAGATGCAAAAACATTGTTATACCGTTATTCCATTCAACTCATTAATTGCTAAAAAACAAAATTAACTATTGATTTAAGTGTTCGACCGAGTCGAGTGCATTAATCCTTTTATCCCATTTGAGTTAGTAAATAATGGCAGCGTGAGTGGTATTGGTTCGAGGCGTTGATTGTGTCCTTGCTGTCACACGGGGTCTCACCAATATCCGCTTTACAGCTCTGTTTAATTTAAAGGAATTACAGGGATCGGAACTGAGACGTTTCCGTGTTAACCAAAAGGGTTAAAGGCCCCCCCCCCACTCGTTCCAGAAAATAACATCGACTCACCTCCATAATATACATTATGCAAAGTTCCGCTTTTGCAGGTTGAAAATCTCTCGTGCAACCGGGTGGTTTTTTGACGAATATCCATTTAAACGTGAGTATTTATTAATAAAGTGTATCGTTGGTCTCCCGACTGCGAGCGCAACTGTGTCGCTTGTTTTTTTATGAGGTCCGTAGCGTTGTAAATCGAAACGCGTTTTGATTTCGGGTTGTTCGATTTCTGCTTTTGCCATCTGGTTTCCACCTTTGCGAATAATGATCATTGCGTGCGATGCGTCCCTTCACGTGGCCATATGCCGAGAACGAAATTATGATGGTCGTAATGTGATTTAAAGTTCCACAATACGACGAAGTTGCGAGCAGTCAGGTGCGCGCGCCGCTGTTTACCGTGAATTATTCTCAAGTTTCGAACTAATGGAACGTCATGAAATGTTGACCTGTCCATTAAGCTGCACAAACATATTTGAATTATATAATTCTCCTGCGAAAATGCATCCGAGTCGAATGAATGTAAAACTGTTATCTCCACTTTCATTAAAAAAACAACAACTTCCCGAATATTAATATGAACAAAAAATCCGCAATTTTGATTATTTAATGAAGATCCCATTGGCATTGCTAAAAGCACTAGTTTTAATGGAAGGGGTGAACCAATTTTTCCATTTTCTTGTTGTGTATGTGCGTGTTTACATAGTTCAATTATCACGTATGCTCGGTTGTTAAATATTTTTTCTTAATTTTATTTTTCATTTGTGAACGTTTAGGTTTGCTGATAAAACGTACTATTTACCCACTTGATACTCTTCGTTCCACACATTAAACGGGGCGAAAATTTAAACGGATGGGGTTCATGAAAAATGAGCTGGAAGCTCGGAAAAAAAAAGTAAGGGAAAAGCGATATGGAAAAGGGTTACTAAATTTGCAAAAGATTTTGCACATTCGCGCAAGAATAATAAGTGGCTCGAGATCATAGGGTCGTTGTGTCCTTTATAACCATGAAGCTCGTTTCATCGCTCGCAACTAGCACTAGGCAACCTGCAACGAGGGGCAGTTGAGCTCTAGCTCGCTTTCAAGAAACGACGACGACGACGACGACGACTGCAACGTTTCCTTTGCCAGCGCCTGTCATACGTGTAATTGTTTGCTTTATGTCCAGAACAGATGTTGCTCATTCGTCAGGGCGCGAGCGCTAAACGGTGCTGCTGCTGGTGCTGGTGCAGCCAAAGAGTCTCACACGAACGAAAGTGAGACGACGAGAGAACCTTAGCTCGAGCACAGTCAACGAATGAAAAAGTCCCACCACACACAAAAAATGACACACACGAAGAATATATGGCGTTGATATAACTTTTCCTCTCTCCTCAATTTTTTCCTTATCATTTTTCTTTTATTTTTTATTTGCACGGAGGGGGGGAAGGGTGTATATATATATAAAAAAAAATATGAAGACGGTATCCGAAAAATATATTGTCATTTTCATTTTCTCTATATATTTTTTTTATTTGGAAAGTGCATTTGTCGCACTTACTTTTGTAGCTTTTCAACGTCTGAGGCTTTTCAACTTTTTTTTTCATTTTATCTTTTTTTACGTTTAATAGCTGGAAGAAGAAAATTCTTTTCCTGAAAGTTTATTAGGTTTCTGAACGTAAATCATTTCTCGTGTTTGTGTAGCCTTTTTTTTTATTATCGTCTGTTCTGACGGATTGGAAGTGACGAATCCAGTAAAGAAAAAGTTGAAATTATGACATTTCTATGTTTGCAAAGTTGTAATCGGAATAGTTGTCTTTCTTTTTATTGGCACTTGTACTATCGATTCACCACTTGGTCGTTTTCCCCAACTCGTTTTCACTTACCTTCGCAGAAAAGTTTGGACGCTTAATTTTTGTCACAAAATTTTTACAAAGTGTGACAGTTGGTGAAGGGAAAGCGGTTAATTTTGCAAATGGACGGTGAATGTCCTCTTTCCGAGAATGAGGCGACAGCGAAGCGAGTAGTTGACTCGGCGTAGAATGGCTACACCCCAAAGTCCACGGTGCAAAAGCCACCATAACCGCGACGAGTCGAGTAGGACAGTCGACTTCCAAACGACTTTCCATCCGCCACCAGTGTTTCTACGGAAACGAATGAGGCGACTTCTGACGTCGAGGCTATAAAAAGCGCATCACAATGATGAAGTCGGAGTTGGCTTTTGTCGTTTCCTAGCTTGGAGTTGGATTTTGTTTTTCTTTTTTCTTCCTCTCGACGACAGTCGCTTTCCCATCACGCTGTCTCGAAGGTGTGGTTTTGGTCGTGTTCCAAGAAGGTGCTCCGAGAGATTGTTTAACAGCAAGGTTAGGCTTTCTAAACCAAGTTTATTAGCGAGACATTTCAAGTTGATGCTTGTTTCAACATGAAGTAACTAATTATTGTTATCAAAAGAATAATTTCCTACCTTGATAAACATAATCTATCACCAGTAAAACATTCTTAAAGAAAACTTTTTACGTTGCTGACCGAATAGACCTATTTAACATGATTTACCTCGTTTCTATAGGCGTTCTCAGGTAAGAAATGAAGGTAGGAAAAAAGGAAATTTGCGAGAGAGACAGTTGAACTTACTTTACTTTTTGTCTTCTTTTTTGTTACCTGACAAAGCTTCTAAGACTTGGAAAGAGGTGAAACGTGGTCACTGTTAAAAAGTCGACCCGGTTAGTAAGGGACATTTTTTTAAAGCGTGCTTTACTGTGCTATTTAAAGGGCCTGGTGTAAAAGGGGGTAAAATAACTTTTTTTATTTCAAAAAATTATTTCAAAAAGTTGACTTAGAATTATTTTCGAATATGTTAGGTGCAATATGTTAGGTACCTTCCTAATGAATAATTTTGAGCAAAACAACAATATGTTTAAAGATATTTATTTATTTATTTATTTATTTATTTGTTTTAAATAATATAGATATTAGTGTAAGACCGTGAACTAGTTCATAGACAACCATAAATGGAACATCTTCCATTTATGGTGAACCCCCATGGGGGATAACCATAACAACGTGAGTATAAACAAAAAGCGTTTATGACGCACGGATCTGGTTAATTATTAGTATCAATATTTCATTTTAAAATTTTAGTTTCAAATCTTATTTTTATTATGTATTTCTCATAAACTTGGGCGTTTGGGAAGTTTTTGAATGTCCTCGTTTAAAGTACGAGCCAAGTCGTTCATCTTAAAGACCTCGTCTTTTGGTGAGGAAGTAGAGTGTTGTCTTTTGTTACGTCTTGTGTCGCTCAGTGGTCAGTCGAATCGGCGCTCATCACGATTCGATTTTGCTGCGGTCGAGCCGCCTTGTGGCCACCAATGACGAAGCTGCGTTGTTTTCTAATTAACGTTTTCCGCAATTAGCCGATCAACGAGAAACCTTTCGAAATGGCCGTCGCCGTCATGGCACCGCCGCGGGAAATGGTGCACTGGCCTCCGGTAAAAGTAGGTGACACAACGAAAAGCCAATCGGTTTTTCCAATTTGCGACACAAAAGCGCAATTTGGACGCTGCGAGCCATATGGTTTTTATGGCCAGGCTGACGTTGATCATTTTCGGACGGTTTAGCTTAATTACCATTGGTCAGTAATATTTTTTTGTTTAGAATTGTTTGTTGTTGTTGTTGTTGATGTTGTTGTTAAAGGTGAAGGACCAACAAATTAATGGCTTATTGGATAGAAAATAACAGCACTCTAGTGAATGAAGCGAAAGTTGGCCGAGTTGTTTAGTAGGATAACCACAGCTTGACAGAACAAATGATTTACGAATTCGTAAATAAAGGATTTCGGAAATATAATGGTAAGCCACATTTTTTAAAATGCTCAGGAGAGCCATTTTTCAGATGAGAAAGTTCATAAACTATCACACTGAGCAACAAGGTGATTCTCTATATTATGCTGCGATTTTTTGGAAAATTTAGAAAATGATAAAGTGACAAGCTAGAAACGCTACTGAGGGACAGTTTGATGTGAAAAAATGTCATTTTTGGAAAACACTATTGGCTTACAAATATTGCCCAAAACCCTTTATATATTTGACTTTTTGAGTAGTTGAATAATCAGAGTTCATTTTTAGACTCTTTAAAATGAAATACTTTAAATTTATTCATGTTGTGATTCAGTTTTCTTAAGTTAATACAGACAGGTCCATATGTATACTGTACATTATTTATGGCAGTTGCGTATTATACATACATGTATGCACATTAATCAAGTGTGGCGTCGGTTTTTCATGTACTGCTCGCTTTATATACCAGAATGCTTGAAAGTCAGTACAACATCAATCTGGTTTGAAGTAAAACGACATGTTACATGTTTTGCATTCACCGCTTTATAGGTGGTCATGATGTGGTAATAGCGTATCCAATCTGTATGAAAAGTGTTCACTTAGAACGACTTTTTTGCCGTGTCAGTACTCTAACTTCTATTTCGTCTAGGTTCCAATTTTCAATATCCGAAGGCGACGTTTTTTTAACGTAAAAAAAAGGGGTGATTTTTTTTTCTCACTCACTGTATGTGCAAGTGTAGACATTTTCGTTTCAATTTTGCGCCCCGATGGAAAGGCCGTCGTCGTGGTGGTGTTAGAAACCCTGCCGAGCACTTCTGGCCAAGAAGTTTCAGTGTGGCTGTCAATCGCCCCGAGGCCTAGGAAGCGAGCGCCATAATGGTCCGGAAATTGTGGGTCAACCGTTTTGAAAAAGGCTGCAATAGCCCAGAGAGCAAACGGTTGGTGGAAGTGAGATTTCTCTTCGGGAAAGATGATGAAATGGGGGGAAAGGAAATCCATCCCCGAGATGTATATAGAGAAAGATTGCTGGGTTCCGTCAATGCCGTTTTCTTCTTCTTCTTCTGCTCGCACTTTTTGGCCATCAGCTTCTCTACCAATGCTTATGGGGGAGCCTCGGTGCAAAAGAGTGTGTGTATGTGTATGGGGAAAGGATTTCTGAAAGGTCCAAAAGAAGAGAAGCCTATATAGTGTCGTTTAACTGTTTTCAGTGGCCGACCGAGTCTTGTCCACGAACTGCGACCATTGGGTTGAGTTGGTAATTCATCTCGTTCGGTGTTATCAGCTCGAAAGGCTGCTTCTTCCGAAATTTACTGCCACCAACTTCCGATCGAACGTCCACCACATTCCGGCCAACGTTTGGCGCCATCTTTCTTTCGATTCCTTTTTTGTGAGTCTTTTTGTTGAAAACGAGTAAAAAAAAAAGACCGTTTTCACCACTCCGTGACTTCCGGATTGGAGGACTAAGTTTTTCTCTTCGATGTGGAATGTCTCGTTGGACGAGAGAAAAGCCTATTGGAATTGACATGTGTCAACTTAATCTCCTACTTGGAAAGAATACTTTATATCACAGTGACACGTTTAAAAAGTGCTCTTTTTATTAGAGGGTTTGGCTCGTTATTTAAGATTGTACAAGTGGCACAAAAGTTTCACGTTAGTTAATTATGAATCTACGACAAAATGTCGCGGTAATAATGTCGTCGCCAAAAATGTCGCGGTACAAAAATGTCGCTTTTAAAAAGGTCGCGGTACAAAAATGTCGCAATACAAAAATGTCGTCATAATAAATTTCATCGTTGAAAAAAAATCAGTAAAAAATATAACCTAACCTAACCTGAATTCTAACCTAAACTCTAACGTAGTCTCCTGTGAGCAAACTCAACCTAACCTAACTAAACGCATTCTCCTGTAAGCACTATTGAGTCAGCACAGATGATAACGTACGAAAATGTAATGTTACAAAAATATGTACAGCGACATTTTTGCACAGCGACATTTTTGTATAGCGACATTTTTGCCATGACATTTTTGTCGACATTATTACCACGACATTTTGACGTAATACGGTTAATTACCGTATAGTATAATTATATATAGAAAACCTTTATTCCAATAGTTATTCTATATGATATATGTTTGTAAGCTACAGTGTATAAATACTAGAAGAAACAAAACACAATTGTTTATGAATTATAATTAAAAATATTAAGTAAAATGTTATTAAGCAGAATTATTTTTTAATTATAAATTTTATAATTATATTTTATAATTATGCAATGTATCTGAATAAAACTCTTACAACAATAAGACTAGCGTATATAATTATTATATTAGTATATTTTTCGTAAATATACATTATTATGGTAAAAAAGATTTAAGAAAAAAGTTATTTTAATAATTTAGTACAAAATAATTTAATTAAAAATTCAATTATAGTTTGCAAATTCATTTTAGTGAACTAATACGGCAGGGTAGTAAAAATCATTCTAATAGGAAGAATATTATTTCATTAAAACAAAAATATATTTAAAATTCGAAGAAAACCCCCAGCTTTGCATAGTGAAAGGCAGGTACTGAAGCTCAAAAACAAGAAACAAACAAAAATACAATCATCTTTAACTCATCAATTTTTATGTAAAAGCTTATACGTGAAAACTAATGAAAAATATCTTGTCTGGAGATTGTGTTTTTAAAGTGAAAACCTTAGACATTTGTGATATTATCTGTCTCTTCACAAATTAGCTGTAGTTATGTATAGTTATACTGTTTTTTATGGAAAGTTTTAGCTAAGCTTCGCGGTGGTACGCCGAAAAGCTTGAAAAAACTGTTGTAATGCGCTTTGTAGTGTAAGAAAGCGGTAAAAAGCTGTAGCTATGCGCTGTGTTAAGCTGTGAAGCTTGAAAAAGCTGTAGCAATTCGATGCGTACTGCAGGAAAGCGCTACAAAGCTGTAGCTACGTATGTGATGTGTTATACAGGGAAGCACATACAGTTTCTATTTATTCTATTACTTACCAATGTATCTGTCAGTCCCAAAGTTTGCTTATTCGTAATAAAACAATTCTAATGTCTATTTATACTCGCAACCTATTGGTTTTTCACGTTCGCGAGTTTTGTTTACCCATCACAATTCTTTTCTTAATCAAATTGAATTAATGAAATATAAATCTCACCAATAATCATAAACACAATTTTATTAATATCCTGTGTAAAACTAAATTTTAATTTATAGGACATGTTTAGTAAAGCATCATTTTTTAAAAAAATAATAAATGCAGTATTTCATTTTTAAAATTTTAATTATAAAATAGCGCTGAATGGGATTTGGGACATCCTGTATATTTATAAATATATTATCACAACACGGGCCGTATTGTTGATCGTGGACGTCGAGGTTTTCTAATTATGGTGTAGATAGGATTAGCTATTCTGCGATTGCGTTGCGTTTTCACTGCTACGCTTCTTAGAGCGCCTGGGGGTTTATGGAGTTCACTGCAAGCTTAAATTAAAGTCAAGTTGGAGATATGAAACTTTTAAGCAGGAGGAGTGACCTTAGTTAGTTTCGTGTTCATTTTCTTTCCACGCTTCGTGAAGCTCTTTTCGTGTGGTTAGTTGAAGGACTCGATGTAAACGTCGAATAAGTGAATCGGACGCGTTGGTGGATAGGGACGTGTCAATGACTCGGAGATCATTTTGAAACTCGTAAACCATCACAGTCGTCACTCGTACTGTTGTTAATATTTACGGTGCATAAAAGTAAAACCTGAACTTTATTTTCTATCTGGAGCCTGAGTGAAAAAGTAGCCGGCATTGCCATTCGACCTCGGATATGTGTTTCTTAACTCGGAATAGCAAGTGTTTCTTTCACTATTTCGAGAATAGATTTTTACTTTATAGTTTACTTTTTTATTTTATTTACTTTTTTGGCTTCACTCGTCCGTCCGTCTTTCAACGTTGTGTTCCTCTTTTATTAATTATTCACCGTCAATCTAATTTTTTCAAAAACAAAATTTCATGGGTGGTTTCATTTAGCTTTAAGTTATAAAAAAGTTGGTATTTTTTAAAAAAAAATGGTTTAATAATAATATTAATTCTTTTTATTAAAAAATGTTTAATTTAGTAGTTTTAATTGCA
>JAQIWH010002443.1:0-24600 GCA_034695005.1 Cryptops parisi | reverse complement strand
TTCACCCAAGATACACTGTCACCATATATTTATACATACACATACTGTATACTGTACACACACACACATATGTAGTGGGGTCGTGGTCAGTAAACTTTCTGCGTATGTTACTATTTAATATGGATTTTGTGTGACTTTTGAACTTTTGATTGGAATGTTATAATTTATAAAGCACAACAGACATATATTATACGATGTTCTAACTCCAGAGTTGTACAGGATATTTAACAAATGTATGTTACATCTTGACAAGGCCTTACATAACTAAGTAACAAATAATAATGCAGAACCGTACTATATATCAGTCGATAGAAAAACTCTATGTCGAAAATACGATATGAAATCTTCATATCGTATCTGCTCGCAATCAATGTTTTACACTATTGTAGCAAAATGGTACCGTAATTCTACAGAAGAAGGGGTTTGCCAGAGTTTAAACAATGGATTGCTACTGTCATCGTGACAGCAGTGAGCCATTGCATCAAGTCTGGCATTACCTTCTGCTCTGCTTGTGGGGTCGCCATTTTTCCACATTGAGTTCTCTAGCAGCACATGTGCAAAACATTTATCAAACGCCAATACGATATGAAATTAGATCTATCGACTGCTGCATAAGCACGTTGCTGTATTATTGTTACGTAGTTATGGATTTGTCAAAATGTTGTATTCATTTTGAAACACCCTGTATTTTGATATTTTGTTTACGTTCACTTTCAGCCGGTCCGTTTATTAGTATGATCATTATGCGTATATTATACGCTATGACTAATGTGTTGAATCATTTATATAAACTATTATAGTACTATCGGTGATCTTACACAATGTTGGGTGATAAATTTACAAGCGATAGACAGTTATTTCGACAAACATGACTGTATTTACATCTGAAGCTAGGCATCTAGTAAAACAAAATGTAATGTTACACGTGTACCGTATTCATTATTAATTTTTTTCTGTCAGCATTTGGGGCATATTAGTTTTGTTAGGTGCTGGGTCAGTAGATTAATCGCACGTATCCATGCACATCTACAGTACCTACACTGACAGTTCAAAGTCAGCAATTACACGAGACATAAACACTCACCACCAAAGTTTACAAGTCTGGAGATCGTTGCTGTGACTTATCACATGTTTACCACCAGACTCCACTGTTTACAAAGGCTTTCCCATCGAAAGAGTACCAACCTTTGTTATTTTTGTAAACAACGCTTTTTAATACCAATTGTAAGGATTACGCAAACAACTAATTTCTCTAAATGTGCTTTAATCGTACCCAAACAGTGGTGATTATATAAATTATCCCAGTTTGCTATTACTCGTTCTTTCATATATTACAGCATTACCCGGTATTTATATAGTATATACATTACAGTATATACTGTAGAGTATGGCTATATGTACACAGGGTGTCCCAAACGGCTTGCTCCATAGGAAAAGTATGAAAGGAATTTCTCTGAGAATTTCGAATTTTATTTATCAATTATCAGTTGGTTTATCGGTTAAATTCATGTTCAAAATGGCATCCATTCACTTCAATATATTTTTGAACGCGTTCAAAAATAATTTTATTTATATTCTGAATATTTCTACGCATCCTCCATACATATTCTATCCATATCCTAGTACAATACATATCCTATGGTGACAAACTTTTGCGACACCCTGTATACATAGACATAAATAGACTCATTTACATTAAAAAAAAATGCAATGCAGTATTTTTTTATACGGTTAAAAGTCTACGATACTAAGTTTAGCTCACGATCCAAACCAGTGCTTAAATGGATTTAACTTTTTTCATGTTTAAAAAAAAATTACATTTGTGTATTTGAATGAATGTAGTTTAAGAGGATCAATGATATCAATGAATTCCCCCTCAAAAAAAGAGAAAAAAAAATTCTAGACTTTAGTTTGTTTTTTTTCATTGGTTAAATTCGCAAGTCACGTCGTCGTCGTCCATGATCTTCATTGTGATCACTTGACACGAGAGGAATTACCTGATGATAAAAAAAAAAGGTTTTGTTCGTCTCTTTAATGCTCTTTGACGACACTAGGTGGGCTGTAAAGACAGTCTCAAAACGGATGCATAATAAAAAGAAATAAGACATCAAAAAAGTGGTTAACACACACCCAAAAAATACCTTTAAAAAAAAAAAACAACCGAACTCGGAAAAAAATAGGAGTTTATAAGTGAAGTTTAATAAATAAAAAACCATGATCATTGCTGCATACTAAGTTTGTATTACTAACGGTACACGGAAATAGTTGTAAGCAGTTTATAGTTGTATACACGTTATGGCTGGATTTGAAATGCAAAACCCCTGTTACAAGTTTTTCTACTCTTGCATGGGATGGAATGAAAAGTAGGGTAAAAGAAAGTTGTTTATTTTAACTGGTTTCAAAAAAGTTATATAAAAATAGTATTCTGGATATAAAGGGTTGAAGTTGGTTGTATTTTTTTCTCATTGACCAGAAGGTGGAGTTTAATCCACTGTTATCTATTGATAGCTAAGCATGTTTTTTTATAGACGTTACACTTTAGTGTGATACCCGTCGTAAGTTTATAGCGACTTGATTTTATTTTATACTGTATTGATTCGGGATTCACTTTTGTACTCAACTTTATGTACAGTTGGCTACAATGAAACCTTAGTGATGCAGCACTGTTCGGTTATGATTTTAGTTTATCTCTTTAGTTACTGCGTATACTGTGATGTAGAATTGCAGCGTTTAGTTCATTTTCTCAGCTATTGTTTACTCAGTACTATGGTTACTTGGTAACAATGCAATTCAACCTTTCATCCGTTGCAAAAGCATTTAAGTCCAATGTAAAAAAATTCGCACATATAAAATTAGATCGAAAAATCAAAAATGGAATAACTTAAAACTTGCATAAATCAAATATCGAATTACTCAACGATTACATACGTTTAAATTCACATAAATCAAAAGTCTCATTAATAAAAATTCGTATAAATTCAAATGTGCAGAAATCAAAAATGGAATCATTCAAAACTCGCATATATTGAAAACGAATGCCGAATTACTCAAAGATTGCATAAATTTTAATTAGCATAAATGGAAATTTGCATAAAACGAAACATGCAGAAATAAAAATGGATCTGCATATATATGACAGTATATAAGATTATGCTTAAAAACACTTTTAATGTACTTGTTCTATATTGAACTCGACAAATACAGTATAAGCTAGTATTGAATGGTGTTATACACTATGCGAATTTATGTGACGCTGCAACAGTGACGGATACTTTGACGTTTTGCTGCGATATTGCAATTAATGTAATTTTCCATTTATTCAAGATTTTTTGCAGAGTGTAAACCATAAATCGATGTTAAGTTTAGTAATCTCAACTAACTTTGAATGTTAAAACATTTTCACAAATGAGAATGAACTTTTGATACGTGCTACATAAGGAGTGTTCACCATGAAATGTGTTGGAAGTTTCATGGTGGGCTTCAATGTTTACTCTATGTACACATTCTGTATATTAATATATTTAAAGTTGTGTAAATTGACATGCTAGATCGCGGTCCTTGTTTAGCAAAATTTTATATATACTGTATTTTTTTAATTCGGTATATGAAGTGATAGTGGGGAACCATAGACATTTGAGAAATAAAATATTTTCTCAACTTTTTTATCATTATGTTTTTTGGAAAACTAGTTTTTGACAAATTGACATGATTTACACGATTTCATCAACTTTATTCGCTTAGATGTCCAAATTCAGCTTTTTCTTTCTCTTTTAAAGACAGAAAATTATTACCCATCACCGACAATGATTAATTGAACCACAATGTCATCCTTTTACCCTTATGTCTCATTCAAGTGTTCATGAGGCTTACTACGTCCATGAAAAAAAAAATTCTAGAAAATGGTTTCTCGGACCTTTCCGGCATTTTTTTTTTACATTGATTCAGTAGACAAAGGCCCTTTGGTCACATAATTCACACAAACCCCTCGAACTGTAAGAGTCAGGTAACAAAGGCAGCGTTTGCTGATGATGAAATATGAAGGCACTATTACCCACCAAAACTGAAGAAAAACTCCCCTTTGAACCTTACCTTATATGGACTCAGTGACACGTTTATACAAGCATGCTCGTATAACGAGTAATTTTTTTTTTTTTGAAAAACAAAAAATTGTCATTAAAAATAATGACTAAAGAGCGATCTTTTTATAATGAAATTCATACAGTGTGTAATTTCTTCATTCTTTTTTTTTTGGTGAGTGTCGTCTAATTTGCGTACATTTGTCCTTTTTGTTATGAATTTTTTTTTGCGTCCTTTTTTTTTAAGGTTCCGTCAACTTTTCGTGTGCATATACATATTGTTCTTTAATTAAAGTCACGTGATGAAATGTGCAGCTGCGTTTAATTGCACCTGATGAAGGAAACTCCAATCAGTCGTTTTGCCAATTTTCCTAATTTTTGTTTTCCTTTGCATGCCCTTCTCCTTTTTTGTTTTTGAAGGACAATTTTCAATCTTTTCTCATTTACTAAAATATTCCAGTTTTTTCATTATTATCATCATTATTTTTTTGAATAAAAATGTATCAAGAATTTTTTTTTGTTCGTCAAATTGTTTCTTATATTTTTCGGGTTGACATTTAATTTTTCGGAATTTTTATTTTTTGTTTAAGCCAAATGAATCGTACTATTTCTGCTTTTGAAACAACTTGGTTTTTTGGGAAAAAAAGAAGTTTTAATTATACAGGAGTTTTTAAAAAACAACAAAAATGATACATTGTATAGCCTTCTTCAGAAAAATGAAGTGCCATTTCAACGGTAAATTGCCACGTCGTTTTCATTCTAATCATTTCCACAGTTTTCGTGTGTTTCTTTTTAAATTCCAAAAAATATACATTGTAAACTTCAAACTCATTAACTTGATAAACAATACAGTTTTCGTGTAAACTCTGTCTGTTTGTCAATATTGTACGGTTTTTCTGATTATAATTTCATGGTCATTTGGTGGACAGATATTTCATTTTGTTATATCGTTTAAATCTAATACCAAACAGGGGAAGGTAAGATTCACAATGTTCAATAATAAAAGTTCAAGATTGAACTTTTATTTGAAAGATGAGTAGGTTTTAAAGCACGGGTTTTCAATGAGTTTCTTCATACAAGCTAATTGCATTGAATTTCCTCCATTTTTACAGTCCAGTCGCTTGAAAACGTATTAGTTTTTAGTTGTTTGCGTGGTTGATTTAAATAGAATCAAAACATGCATAACTAAAACAACTTCACTGCACAGTATCAGTGCGTTGCAGCGAAGCTGTTGTAGTAACACTCCTTTCACGCCTTTCAATCACTATCGTTGCATCAACAATTTTAGAGTTGGATTGTTGCAAATAAATTAAATGACTAATACGGCCATTTCCAACAACTTCGTCTTGGTAGCTACGACTCATAGCTTCCAATGTAAGAATGCGATTTCCTTGAAATTTCATTTCAAATGCAAATACCACCATTGGAAAGAGCCCTACCAAGGTGATATTATATCCCAAACTCAACATTTTTATTATAATAGACTTTCTAGTACTGATATTTTCATGGAACCATATTTAAAACTCACCCTGTATTTTGTGAACTTTGTAATGTTTCAATCGTAGTGTCCAACATGAAACTCCAACATTTTCTGGGACAATGTTGGAGTTTTCACGGTGGTCACTTTGTATAAAAGTAGCAGTTTGAGAACTGTGTAAATAGCCAATGGGGATTACACTACGAGCTATGTTACAAATTATATTTTTTTAGCAAATATTTTCTTCTACTTGCATTAATGATTATCGACAACCACGACGACGAAAAACAACTAAAAAAAAATTATTGTTCAGTATATGTATATGAAAGTTTTGGAACAAGTTGACCGAACCGAAATTCTTGTAGTACTACCATCACCATTCTCGATATTCCATACACACATTCCCCCCCCCTTAAAAGTCAACCCCTTCCTCCCCATTTCCCTTTTTAGCTTACAAGTTTTTGGAATGCTTTTCTCAACACCTTCTTTCTCTTCGTATACATATCAAAGAAAAAGTCACGTCCACGTGTTCCCATATTGAATATTTTGTTGTCCCTCCAAAATGACCAACCTCCAAAATGAAGTCATTAGCTCTCTCCAAATTTTTCACCACACCACGAACCACCACCTTCGTCAACCTTTTTCCTTCTTTGGATATTGAATTCACAAAACTCCCCCACCACTGCCACCCCCCCACCTCTACCCCTCTCTTTATATAAAACTCTCGAAAACCCCCTCTCAAGATAACGAGAGTTGTTGAGAAGAAAGAAAAGGAGGAAGAAGAGGGAAAAAAATCAACTGCGCACGCGCGCCAGCTGACCGCAACCCCCCCTTCACTTACTACTACGTCTCTCTCTCTCTCTCTCTTGATATTACCCTGCCCTCTATGTTTAAACTCAGTGAAGCAGTATGAATGAAAAGTGCCCCCGGCTGAATTTTTGGGGGGGTAGGGGTGGGTAGAAGAAATTTTTGAAAGGGGGAGTTGGAGACCACAAATCACCATCCCTCTACCCCTACTTTCTCTATCCCCCCACCCTTAGCCCCTGTCAACAGCAGTTTCAGAGCCCCTGGCTGCTGCTGGTGGTCACTCGTTGTGGTATAGAAGGTTATCTGTTTTATGCACAGCATACTATATAGTAGATATATAAAAAAACATGCAAAAATTTAAAATTTAAAATAAATAAGTTAAAAAAATTGGTTACGGTATTTAAAATTAAAAAAAAAGAATATGAAGAAAGGGAGTCTACAAGCAGAGACTTATAATAATAATAATCTATATAATCGTTTGTTTTGTTTTTAATATCATCTATATTTTTAAATTGACATATGAGAATTTTCACTGAAAAATGTTTCAGTTTTTTAATACAAGCCATTTTTATTTTGAAAATAGTAAAAAATGATTACATTTTCGAACAAGTTTCGGAAGATTTACTTCCTTCTTCAGCGAATGAGTGGTGAATGATAATTCTCATTTAACATTTATGCCATTAGAAAACAGTTCAAAAACAAAAAGTTTTTTGTTAAGGAAAATCTTCATTTACTTAAATTGACATAGTTGAAAGTTGAATGGTTTTTATTCACATTTCCAACGAGATGAATTAGAAATGGGCAAAACTGTGAATTTATACTGTACGTCTGTTGGATATCATATTACTAATTGATAGATGATTCTACTGATATCGATACGTTTTACTAATATATTTGGTAAATTTTATAACAATTTAAACTGTATTAAAAATTACGTGCTGTAGTACGGATTGCGAAGTAGAAAATAAATTATACACGAAAAATATATTAAAAATGTATTGTTTAAAAATTCCGGGATAAAAACGAAATATTTTTAACACGTACGTCGTACATGTATTCTGTGTATCGTACTGCTGAAACAAGTACATTAGAGTGACTTTAGAGATTACTCACTTGTTAGACTACCTAAAACCAATTACCCAGTAGCAACCTTTAAAAATCGACTTTTAACAATAAGAATCGAAGAAACCTAATTAGAATTTTGAATACTTCGTTTTGATTGGTCAAGAAAGAAACCTTTCAATTTTATCTTCGAAGGAGAGACCCTTTGTCGACCTTTTTCGGAACAGTTTCCTGAGGGAAGTTTTCTTTACTTCCTCAGAGGGGGTAACCTAAGTAGACGTTTAATATTGATAAAACTATCGTTGGATATTGTTATTATTATTATTGCCAGCTTTCTCATAGTTGTAGCCAGTAGGAGCAGTTGGCTCTTCATAGACCAGTATCTGCATGTAAACTTCCGACAATCTGCATGTAATCTTCGGCAAATTATGATACCACCAACTTTGTGTCGTATTTTCTTTAGTTGACCGAGTTTAAGGGGTGTTGTGTGTTTTTTTTTCTTCTCTTTCTCGAGTGTGAGTTTACCCCCTCGTTTCGTATTCGTGTTTAATCACACTTGGTGGGATGACGGGGGCCCCCGGATAAATATAAAGACGACGAGCAGAAAGCAAGGCAAACCGGTAATGAGCGCCGTTTATTCTCATTTCGACATGGTGTGCGTTGATGAAAATGGCGCCATTTGTATGACGATGACTGTCGAAGAGAAGATTGCCACGACGACGACACTTCTTCTTGGATCTTCTATTTTTAGTTTGTTTCGAGTGTAGAATTTTTTTCTCTTTCTATATATATATATATATATATATATATATATGTACCTATATACATATATATTGAAAAGGATGCAACGTAAAAAAAAAAATTAAGTTGAGGTGGGTGGAAGTTGAATTAAGGCGCCAATAGGCGGAACAAAGTTGAAGGAGATGAGATGAATATTATGGTAAAAAAAAAAATTTCGAGACGAAAACAAATGGTATAGGGATGTTGTGGCGCGTGTGTTTGTGGCTGTTAAGCCGTTTTAGGTAAAATTGATGTCGTTAATTTTTTTTTTTTTTATTATTTATTTTGGTTCGAGGTGGTGTTTAAAAGATGGTGGAAAATGAAAATTAGGGATGTCGAAAACGTCTGTTAATGAAAACTTTGAACCGGTTCAAATTAAGTTGTTTTTTTTTCACGTGTGAAGAAACAAAGTGAATCCATTCTCTTTTCTTTTTTTAATATATTTATTTTCGTTTATCTTGCAGGTAATTTAGTATTTTTTTTTTGTTGTCGAATTACATTTCATGTTTAGTATATGTATACTCAATTTTATACTGGTTTTTCTTTTTTGATGCATTTAATACAGAATATCATTGGTAAACGGTTTTAATTACAGTGGCGTCATCTTTCAGGAAGTTGTAAAAACTTATTGAATAACAAAAAAAAAAGATATTTAAAAAAAAAATAACATTTATTTTATTTTTGTTTTTAAATTTAAAAATCACGCATCTCATGGGGCTAAATACATAAAGATAACAATTTCAAGATTTTTGGTTTAATAGTCTTAGAGTTATGAAACCGTGAAACAAACGCCTTACTGTATTTCAAAAAATTTACAAATTATGGGTTTCAATTGCTTGCACAAGCTACAGGTATTTCAATGAAAATATATATCCCACAACTACATAAAAACGCTTTTTAGCATACGCTTCATATACGGGCATATAGCGTTCGCCATATTGGTTTTTAATTAACAGCATATAAGCAGTGACACTCGATACACTAAGACGAATCCATAGACGAATCCATTCATCCAAATTCACCGAGTTGTCTTGTTTTTGTATGGACGATCTTTATATACTGGCATGTAGCGTTCGCCATATTGGCTTTTTATTGATGCCCTTAGCCAGTGTCACTCGGAATACTAAAATGAATCCATAAACTCTCACCAAAATCCATCGAGTAGTTTTGTTTGTATATGTAGAAACTCACAACTCACTCACACTCTCGTCTCACTCACAAGTGAACCTGATATAAAGGGTATAAAAAAGGTTGACATCGATTGGAAGAAATGATCTGATTTTTTTGCTCTAGCCATCTATCGATTGGTTTAGAAAACAAACTGGCTATCATTAAAACTAAAAGAGTAGCTTAAAAAATATCAACTTGGCGCACACGTGAAATATATTCTTATTAAATATGCAAAATATCATACATCTAAAGTTCATAGTCCTAGCTTTACAGCGTCTTGAAACAGACTGAATTTCGGTTGCATGAGCATTTCGATTGTTCTGAGTGCCAGAAAACCGAAAGTTTGTCATATTTTTTAATTTTATTTGTAAGCTTTTAAACAAGACAAATGAGCATAAATTAGGTACACGGAGATTTTTAAATGTAATTTTGTAATTGTTGAAATCTTGCATCTTAAACATTCGAGTGGAATATTCAATGAGACTTGGCGTTTGTTTTGAGGGATTAGAAAACACACTCCTCTTTATTTTCAGCTACACCTTATCATCTACACTACACCTTAACATCATCATCTTACCTTACTTAAAACTCCATTGATTATTTAAAAGCTAACAAACACGAGAGAATGCTTTTGCATGAAAATTAACGGGGAGGAGGGGTTGGTTACTTCTTCGAAAACTTAGAAAATTAAATAAGATAGGATAAAAGAAGAACGGAAAGAAAAATAAGAAATTAATATACAGAAAAGTTTTTAGCCACAAAATATTAGTCGGTGGTTTTTGAGGGTTAAAAATGGAGGGGGAAAAGGAAAAATTGAGAAAAGCAACGATGATAATAAAATAAAATTTAAAAAAGTAGAAAAGGTTAAACTTGAGTTGTTAGATAATCCCAACTTTGGAGTTGTTGAATACAAAAGCAACCGCGCTAGATTTTTACTGGTTAATCCTATTGGCTTAGCCTCTTAGCAGCAAAACAGATTAATTATTTAATCTCGTTGCTGAAGGGCGAAAGATTTACAGAGTTTGCTTATGATGATGATGTGAAGCAATTTGGGTGTTAAACACAATACAGCCACCAACCCTCACAACGAGGAAGAAGTAGTGGTAAGATTACAATGTAAACCACAACACATGTGGTTAGAAGTTTTCAGTTTTTCTTCTTTTGCTTTTAAATGAAAGAAGTGCCACTTTTAAGGTCAGGTTTGAAGATGATGATCGTTTTAATTTTCTTTTTTTTTTTTTTTATTTAGTTATTTTTTTTTTTGTGTGGGCTTTTTTTTTCTCTTTGAAAAAGATTAAGTGGTAGGTTTTTAATCTTTTGGGTTGCCCGTCGAGATCACCTCACTGGAAAGTGAGCTGAGGGTTCCATTAAGTGGTTCGTTATATTAAGAGTTATAAAACCCTTTTAGGAAATAAATATTAAATAATAATAATAAATTAACATAGTTCTTCTAACTCGAGATTTTTTTATTATTATTATGGGTTGAAATAAAAATAAACTAATTGGAAATTTTTTAGGGGAATTTCATCTTTTATGTATGACTACAGAGTGAAACAACGATGTTGATCATATTATAGTAGAGCACTTTTTTTCAGCTTTTTTTTTTATTATATGTGGAATATGAAATTCAATTGGTGGTAAACTTTAAGAAACTTGATGATGAAAAACTTTTTTACTTTGTGAGACTTATGGTTTTTCATTATGATAGGATCAAAACAGTTTATCTGTATTTTTAATTAAATCAAAAATATTTTACATAAACAAGTTTTTATTTTTTTTGGTAAATTATATGCAATATTTATGCAATAATATGCAATTACGCATATTTTTTTATTTCGTTTTCTTTATACATACTTTTACAATTATTTTGTTGTTAATTTCGGGCGCACCCTGTTACGCCTAATCTTGTTTCGCCTAATTCTGTTTCGCTTAAAAATAATTGTTTCGACTCATCTGTTTGTGAGTCGATCTAACCTAACCTAAAACACTTAATATCATCCTCGAAATAGAACGGTTTCGTCTAAAAAAAAAATAGGTGAGTCGAAGCAACTATTCTTAGGCGAAACAGGATTAGGCGAAACGGGGAGTCACGTTAATTTCGATGTGTGCAATATGAAATTCAGTTGTTTCCAAATTTCAAAGAAACGACATTTTTATAAGGGTGAACATTTTTTTTATGTTGTGAGATTTATTATTTGGATTTAGTGATTCTACGACTCTCTTTTCTGTGTGGTTAGGTGACCCCATGCTGTAGCACGGGCAATAATAAATTGATGCACATTCAATAAGTTGATGCAGTTTTTACACGATCAACCGTGTGCGTGAAAAGTTTTTTATTTATTTATAACTAAAAGGCTCCAATCTGCGTGCATACGTGAATGTATTTTCTCTCTTTTTTTGCACACAGACATTGGCTTTTGTTGGGTGGCTCAGCATCGTTACGTAATTCCACCTGGCACGTGACGGGCTGCTGTGTTTATTATGATGGTAGGAGGGGAAATGGGAATGTGTATGGGGGGTTATATTTGTGACTAGGCGGATGATTAGGTTTGTGACTAGGCGGATTAGTTTGAATCTAAATTTTACTCTATCACCAAGTATGAATTTCAGTTATTTTCTTGTGATCATGCTATTTCTTACGATATTTTTTACACTAAGTCATAGGGAAGACGAACAAAATCTGGGTGTTTATTTATATTAATAATAAGAAAACGAACGATTTTTTTAGCAATATGTTACAATTACTGTAGAAATTTATGTAGAAATGTATATTTAATGCACATCTTATTTTTTTTATAGTTTTTATTCTTTTTTTATTATTTTAAAATCTCTCGGGTCCAACTGTTAGACATTCATCTCAATCTCTCACCACGAACTTGTCAGTCTTTAACTTCCCCCCCGAACTGCTCTCTAATTCTATCTGGAGAGCTCTACGTGCTCTCGGTGCAGTTATTAGGATCATGGCCAACACTTTAGAAGGACCCCAGTCGTGGATTAAGAGAACATGTTTGTTCTACTATTTGCACAGGCTTTTAACCCACCGCCAAACACACGAATTATACTAATCCCCCGACAACCCTTTTTACACATACTAAACACAAATTTATTATTTTATTTTATTTTCTGAGTGAAACATAAAAAACAAAACACATTTTGACCAAAGTTTTAATTCAAGTTCTTTTTTGGAGAATCATAAACAAGTTTTTGTTGAAAACATGTTCTGGGGGTTAGGTGATATTAAAAGTTAGGAAGGGAAAGTGTTTGGAAGAACCATCGTATATCATGTTTCGTAGTGTTAAAGGAAAATGGAGTTGCTATTTGGACTCGTCTTCTTCTTTTTTTTTCGAAAAAGAAAGAGAGTATATGTAGTAATAAAGAAATATACTCTGTGAGAAAAAGAAAATAAAAGACACAAAATATCGAAGAATATAAGAAAAAATATGGAAGAAGACGAAAAAGAAAGAAATATGTATGTATATAGAAAAACGTTGAGAAGACAGATCGCGGATCGTTGTGACAAGATGTCCAGGGGACAGATGGGCTTCACGTAATGGCGATTGATGATCACAGTAGTATATATAGAAAGATAAAGTCTCTCCCTTAAAGTAAAGGAAAAAATATTTAGGGGGGGGGGGTTGAAATATAGAAGAAAGAAGAGAAAATTTTTCTTTACGCTAGAAATGACATAGAGAAAGACAAATGTATAAGAACTGTGGTCGTCCAGGAAGTAGAAAGGGAGGATCAGAAAAGAAGATGAAATTGTTTTACACGTTTTACTGTTGATTTTTTTTTTTACGGGTTGACTTCCGGAGAAGTTCGTTTTGACGAATTGTCTCCAAATGGACCGAACACTCCCTCGACTTTTTTTTTCTACTTAGTTTGCGTATTTTTTTTAGTAGTAGATGAAATGATTGATTTTTTTTCTTCTTTTTTCGATATTTTTTTAATGTTTATATAATTCATGAAAGTTGGATTAATTCATAGTCTTTGAATTATGGCGTCGTGACACAAACCAACAAGATTGCACGCATGGTCTTCTTCTTCTTCTTCTTCTTAGTATATAAATATATAGGAAAAAAATCGGAAGCCAATTGGTGTGGCCCCCATTGTTTTTATAAACTCAACTGGTTAATATACAAAATCTAAAGAGGAAACAATCATAGTTATTTAATTTAAGCCTACGTGACATGAAACCCATTTTTATATAGAATTGCAAAACAACTTTTGTGGCGTTATCTATCGATATTTATTGAAAACGAAACTATTTATCAGATCGACCAAAAGGGGAATTTAAAAACTAGATTCCAGGTGCACATCCGTATGTTTTTCTGAGTATTTGTGCAAACTTTCAGGTTATTAGGTCTCATAGTCTTTGAATTATGACGTCGTGACACACACCATAACAAAACTACATGTTATTAATTCTTTTTAAATATAAATAAATGGAAGAAAAAAATAGAAACAAATTAGTATGACCTCCATTTTTTTTAACAAATACATCTTTTTAATATACAAAATTGAAAAAAACAATCAAGATTTGTGTTTGGCTTATTTCAGTTTAAACTCTATGTGAAATTATTACATAAAACCACAAAACCGTTTTGGTGGCGTTATCTATCGACAGTTATTGAAAACAAGCTATTTATTAAATCAACTAAAAGAAGAATTGGAAAACCAGTTATCAGATACACATCCTTAGGGTTTTTCCGAGTATATTTACAAATACTCAGGTCATTAAGTGTCATAGTCTTTGAATCATGTTGTCGTGAAACAAACCAGCAAAACTGCACTTTCCTCTACTTACTACTATATAAATAGAGACAAAAAAAATTGAAAGCAACTTAAGGCTGATTACTTTATTCACGCATGAACAACTGAAAGAAGTGAAAGGAGATTGAACAAAAAAAAAGATAGAGGGCAGTAGTAGTAGTAGTAGTAGTAGTAGTAGTAGTAGTAGTAGTAGTAGTAGTAGTAGTAGTAGTAGTGCTGCTACTACTGTACTACAAGGAAAAGAAAGTGTTAAGAAAAGCGAGCAGCAAGTCATGGTCATGACGGATTTCTTAACTTGGCATGACAAGTCCCGTTTTAAAAACATACATATCGGAACGAGTTGAATCTTTTAAAAGAACAGGAAAAAAAAAGGACGATAGAAAGAAAAATGGTGAGAAAGTCTTCATTATCACCATCTTCATCATCATCACCGTCTTTTGTCGAGGTTTTCTTCGCAATCCTCTTTTCCCTCGGTGTGCTAATGTAAAATGTTAGAGCCGAGTTTTGAGGGAACGTAATCGTCTTATGGGTGCGAAAATTTTCATTAAATAAAAAAAAAAAAAAGGAAAAAGAATCCCCATTTTAAGGACACAGATAAGGGGGGAGGGGTAGTGTTTTGGGGGAGAACATTTAATTGTTTGAACATCTCCCCCTTTTTTTTTGTACCTAATGTTCGTCACGCGCCCTAATTTCAAAGACATTTTTATTATTTTGTAAAAAAAAAAAAATGACACTGCTGTGAAGAATGAAAGATTTCTGAGATTAACGATACTGAATGTCACTCTAAAATAAAAGAGAATGTCTTATTTAATGAGGTTGTTGTATTTAAGTGTAAGGGTTATTTAAACTGACAGGATATTAAACAGTCGAACTTGCAGAAAAAAAAAGAATTACAAAATTTAAGCAATAATAATACAGGGTGGTGAAAAAATCGTGCGTCAAAGAAACGAATTATACTACATGAATTATACTATACGAATTATACTATGATTAAGTCGATATCGTAATATAGTCTTAAATGTTCCTTGTCGAGGGAGAGGTTGGCGTACAGTGTTTGGGTCCCCTTGAAAATAAGGTTTTAACACTTCGTTTTCCTTCTTGAAAATGATGGTTTGGAGGGGGGAGGGGGAGAAAGGAAAAGGGCGATCTGTTGATGACAGACTTCTCCATCAAAATTACATTTGCTTCATAAAACAATGATACACCAAACTCGGGCGTTGAGAGCTGGAGACTGGGAGAGAGAGAGAGAGAGAGTGAAAGAAGAAGTGAGTGAATGAAATATGTTGCCAACAGCGAGAAATTGGTGGCATGAATTAGATACAGATTTTGAGCGTTAATAAAAAACGGCGTGAAATTTCATCATAGCATTTGCGATGAAATAGGCTTGTTTTCTTTCATTTTCTTCCTAAACAACCGCTAATTAAATCTTGTGTGTTTAATTTAGAAATTCAGAAGTAGAAACTATACCATCATATATATTTTAAATCCGGAGTTGGTCCGCTCGCTTATACAGTAGATAAGCTAGAAACTTAATTTCAACTAGATATATTTTATTATAATGTCTAATTTAGAAGCCTTGTGTAAATTACTTATTGAAGACTTTTCTCTTAAAATAAAATGAGCCAGGAAATTCTTTTCAGCCCAATGTTAAACCCAACATGGATGACGTGATTTTTCTCCGGTTTCGGGTCAAGTTTTGGGGATCTCGCTTTAGGGGGGCGGATTTGTTTGGGTGGGTGTAGAAAATCATGGGAACTAATTTTTTTTTCTTCTATTTTTCGGTATGGGTTTTTCGGAGATTGCTCATTTGTCTATGTCGTCGTCCAGACGTACACCCACACACACGTATATACGTGGGGTAGAGATACTTTTATTTTTTTTTAGCTTCGGATTAGGGGTAGACTAATTCCCCTATAAAATTTTATTGGATCGTAAAAAAAGTTATGGTGGCTCCAGCCTCCGTAGTGAGAGGGGAGGTGAGAATAAAAAGAACGACGAAACTAAAAGAAATAAATGAAAGTTAACTGGGCAGCGGGTTTTTTTATTTTTTATTTTTCGTTAAAAAAACGGTATAAATGTTTGTATTTTTTTATATCCAATTATACACTCGAGTAGTACGGAATGAAAGAAAATTGGATACAATGTTTATGAAAGTAATGTGGTTTACTTCTTCTTGTTTCCTTTACATGATACAACTAACCTAAGTTAAAAATACTTGTCAACGTCTAGATGTTCAAATATGAACCAGATGTTGTTTCGTATTCATATACAACATGATTCATATACGTACAGTATATATACATGCATTCAGTGCTTGTTTTCTATAATAAAAATTAGGTGGTATGCAACATTAACATCGATAAAAATTGATAAAATTTCAATAAAATCGATTAAAATATTGATAAAATTTCAATAAAATCGATTAAAATATTGATAAAATTTAAAGTTAGTACGGTATACTCGTATTATACGCAAAGCACTGCGTGTATGTAGGCTATATACGGTATATTACAAAGGCCTTATAAACCAGTATAAAGTGCATACCGTGCTTTATATTGTATATTCAATTAATCCAATTTGTCAACCACGGATGGTGTTTACGTTTGACCTAAGCCCCAAACAAGAGACTTAGTACTAGAATACAAAAAGTGGTTTCATTGATCGAAGAACGATTCCGGGATTTGGAGCGCGGGTGGGGTGTCACGTGACACTTGAGTGAAAGGTGTTATTCTCTTCAAGATTCGTGTAAACTCGTTTTATCAAACGATGTCACTGAGGGGTCAATTTTGTTTGACACCTTTTTTTCGTTCTTTTTTTTTTTAAATTGCATTTGGCCGATGACTTTGTCAGTCAAAAGAACATCATGAGTTAGGTGTTGGAAACAAAAGGATCTATCGTTTATTCGTTAACACATCAATTTGATTTGCAGGACTTCGAGCAACATGATGGTAAGCCATTCTGATGAGTAAATCCATATAGAGTAGCATTCTAAGCGACAAGGTAATTCTCTATATCTTATGCTGGCCAATTTCTGGAAAATCCAGGAAGTGGTAAAGTAACATGCAAGAAACAGTACTGAGAAACAGTTTGATGTAAAAATGTCATTTAAAAGTGTAGCTTATCATTATACTGCCCGAAGCTTTTCAATTATCGTCAATTTGGATTTATTATCTTACTACCCCAATGTCACGAATTTGTCATGACATGGCAAAAAGTTACACATTTTAAGGGAAGGTACAGTATTCACAAAAGCCAGGTTTATCGAGTTCTTAATAAAAATTCTAACATTAACAATAGCATAAAAACGTAACCGGAAACGAAATGTGCTGACATACTAAATTTCAAGCCAATTGAATGAAAAATACAGGCAATCATATCAAACAGACCAAACATACAAACAACTGTGATTTATAGATATTCAGATTCTCTTTTATTCCCTCTCCAAACGCCGATTTTTTTGTCAGTCATAGAAGATTCCTATGATGCCAGAATCTTGCGAAACCCTGTTCCCAAGACACCCATTACTTATTTTGGGTTCACTGTTTAGTTTGTGAGTTTTTATATACTGATAAAGGGTATATCGTTTTTTTTAAAGGTCACATTTGATGAGGCCACGTACCAAAAAAAAAATGGCCACTTTGTTGGAAGAAGGTACATTTTTCTGTTTTCACAAAGTTTTTTTTCCCTCGAAGGATTAACAAGGCCGGGAGCTCCAAGTTCTATTTAATATCCGCTTGCGATCGTTCGATTAAGCGGTAGGGCTTCCACCAATGGGAATCGATCCATTGACGGAAATGAATGTTTGGGGACTGGCAGGTCGAAAGGGGGAAGGGACCCTTCTTCTTCTAAACCTTCCTTATTTCCATTTTTTTTCTTTCCTTCTATGAGGCAAGAGTCATCGGTCTTATTATACAATGCTTTTTTTTTCTTGTTGCTTACGAGAAGATTTCTAGGAGATTTGAGAGTTATTCGATATGTAGATTCTCGTCATATATAAGAATGTTGCTATAGTTTCTATCTCAATGTTAAAAAAATTACACTGATTGAACGAACTTAATTGGTGGTGTACCAACCGTTATACTGGTCGAAAGGATGAGATTTTTCATCAAGAATTTCAGAAATATCATAAAACAAAGTTTCTGAACCAATACTTTTCTCTGTTGATCGGAAGTGTTGTTTATTTTACTTTCAAAATAAGCTAAGGTGGTTTGTACGTTTGTTCAGCCTTTAAATTCTTATGTGAATTGAGTTCAAACCGGTGTTTAGATTATCATATAAGCTAGGCATCTATGTTAGTGCATTAATACATTTATTTATAGTTTTGCAAATTTTAGTTAATTTGCAATGCACCGCTCATAATGAATAAGTACCGGGTACTTTGCATTTTATCGGAATTTTGACACATGTAATAGACGACAGAATAGATTTGGCCATTTATCGCATCTCGTTTTTTTTTCTTCTTTCTTTCATGTTTGAATTTATTTTTTTTTAAAAATTTACACGGTGATGATAATCGCAATGAAATGCAGGCTTTATTATATCATAGCAATGTTCTCATTTTTGTAATTTCTGCGAAAATTTTGCAATGAATCATATCATGATCAGCAACGATGACGACGACGACGATGAAACTGGCAGATGCATTGCTAGTGATTCACCTTTTTGGTGTGATTAAAAATTCTTTCAGGTATCCACGCTGGTTTTCGCTGTAAAAAGCATTACGAACTTCATTCCTGGGCCTCTTTTTGATCCGAGCTGATGTCTCAGGTTTTAACTCTGGAGGATCCGATGTCGCAAATCAAATAACCACTTTATCAAATCGACCGTAACATATACGCTGCTACACTATATGTATGTATGTGTGTGTATATATATATATATATCCTTTTTCTTTCAAAGTCTCGCCTGACGTAACTATATGTGAACTTCATACTTTGCCAAAAGCAGGTGAAACATTTTATAGAATGCCTAGGCATTTCATAGAATACCTGGATTTATAGGTTCATTTAGGATCATTGAACCAATGTAAGAAATAGGCTTACATAATCACAGTTGAGTGTTATTGTAGAATTTGAATTGGGAGTAGCGAATAATTGCGGAAATATATGGTCACGTGATTGACATTTTTAGCATTTTAAATTTTGTTATCGTTGTACAATTTTTTGAGAATATGTATCCACTCCTGTTAATTTGGTTTAATCACTGTGTTAATTAAAGTTGTTGTTGTTGTTGTTGTTGTTGTAGTTCATGTTGTGTGAGACATGCCATATTCTGGGAAAACTGAAGACTCTTGCGACGGGTTTCTTAGATTTCTTTGGTTCTTTACTAAAATTCCTAAACGATTTTTCATTAATCGGAGTATTTTCATGACGTACTACGGTTCTACTAAAATTGCAAGAAATATTTCTCACTGACCTTGTTATGAATCATTACAAATAACTTAAACATAACTCGTATTTTTCCATAGTTATACTTGATCCTTTATTTTATTTTATTTTTTTTTACATAATTTTATTTTCGACCTAAATATTTTTCAGCACCAATCACATTACGTATACAGGATGTAAACGACATAGTTATAACACTAAAACGATTTTATTATCAAACATGAGGAAAGATTTGGATCACCCTGTATATAAATGATAATACTCATAATATTTTTTATGCAAGAGAATCATGTTTAATTTTTATTCTGATTAAGCACAGTTTCTATAACAAGACTATAGAGTAACGTGATTCTTAGTTTAGTTCAATTGTTTTTTGTGTTATTCGAGTTTTAACTTATATACTTAAGTTGTTTGCTGTTTTTTTTTAATCGAGTATCGAATTAGGCCAATGTCTGATTTATTATATACACAAATCAATACGTGATTTTTTCTTCAATAATTTTAAAATTAAAAACTATATTTTTTAAATTAATAAAACTATAATAATTGCATACAAATATAAATCCGAATAATTCTTACATTTGGGTATTATACTTGTTTTGTTTTTTTATCTTGCTTGTTCTTATTTCCTCACCTGTTGTAAAAGTATCTGAAATCGATGATCTCGGATGACCTCAGTGCATCAAGGGTGATCCACAACTCGCCACAATCAATCGACACAATCCAATAAAAGACGCATTGAATCGTATTACTATAGTGTTCAACACTCTGACTTCCTAGTCCAAAACGAAACTTTTTGTTTTCCAAATTTCTCATTTCGTGAACTATCTCGCATGAAGTGACAAATGCATTTTAAAACATCCCGTCATATTTCATGAAATACACTATATTTTTTTAACGGTAACATATACAATATAAAAAACAAAACTGTAAAATTTGTTGTTTTGTAACTAATCTGTGCGGGTTTTTTCTTTTCTCGTTCGGGTCTGTACAAAAGTGTTTTTTTTAGCTGACTAGACAGCAAAAACGCATGGCTGTCAATCAAACTTAAAAATAAGGCTAAAAATAAACAGCACGTGATCGTTAAGCAGGAATTGAGTTTAAGTGAAGCATTTCCTTTTTCGCATCACGTCACCAATATGTCAAACTAAGGGTCGTTAAACAATTGCAATTGGAACCAATTTGAATCACCCCGTAGAAAGTGGTTGTGCGTCGAAGTGATTTGAATGGGTCAAAATGTTATCGTTGACACTACCACAAAAAAAAAGTAAGTTGCTGGTATAATCATATCCATCCTAATTTGAAGTTAAGATTTGGATTACCCTGTAAAAATTGTTTTTTTTTTTGCGAAAATGGGGATGATAATATACAATTGGTCTTATCGAGTGTTGTTATTTTATAATTACTGTATAATATAGCGAGTTTGAACGATATTTTCTTGTTTAAGTGCACCTTGGATCACCCTGTAGAAACTTAATTTTGTGGATAAAACTGAAGCCACAAATTAATTTTGAAATAAATTTGATGAAATGTTTTCCTGTTTGTTATAAAGATAATGCTTAATAACATCTGTTGGGTGATTTGGATCACTCTGTACAGTTTCCTGTTAGAACACAATTAAGCGAACAAGATTTGAAATGAAGTGAATGAATAACCTAATTTTTATATAAATATACAAGTACTGTGCCCGTACGCTATCTTTGTATTTATTTATTTTATTTATACTGTAGAAAAACTCGGAGCTGAATTAGTTTGAATCACCCTGTAGAAATCAATATAGTGAACTAAGTGAAGGAGAGAGTATGTCGTGAGATATTTAGTTTCTTTTTTAATAATGAACTTAGATCACGAAATGAACATCATGAATCATTCAGTAGATTGAACAAATTTTAGATCACCCCGTAGAAATTAAATCAATCAATATAAAGTAAATAAGATTCATGATACATTGCTAAAAAACAAACAACTTTTTTATTTTAATTTGCTTTCTTTAGTATAACTACACTACATTAAAAAGTTAGTCAATAATTTGGATCATCCTGTAGGATTTTATCTTATTCCATTCAGCGAGACTGGATTTAATCAGTAAAGACGAGATAAATATAACAATGCCTTTTACGTTGTCACATCTCACAGCATTTTAGCTATATTAAAAAATAATCGATTAACGATCGAATTTGGATCACCCTGTAGAAATTAGTTTAGGAGGGATTAATAAAAGAAAAAAAAAACAACCTTGTGGAACTTACGGATGAGGAAGAGGAAGATTGTAAAGGGTGGGGGTTGAAGAATCGTCCAGTTGGCGTCACAATATAGTCAATATCGGGTCACGTGATGAGGTTGTTGGAGTTCTTCCAGTGGCAAGCCAAGCACAGCAAAAGACGAAAGAAGAAAAAAAGAATGAAAGAAGAGAAAAAAAAAGAAATGAGGGAAACCGAGTGACCCCTTTCCCCCCTTGGAGGAGATGAAGATAGGAAAACGGATGGGGGAGAAATAGAGAGAGAGAGAGATAGAAAAAAAGGGAATGAATGCATTGGGATTGGTGCAGAAATGAACCAGGGATGACGCAGAAGTTCTTGGATGGAATGTTTGAAACATGCTTGTAATGTTTTTGGACCATGGAGAATTTATTCAGGGTTAAATTTATTTTTTTTTACCCTCTCTTTTTTTCTTCATTTCTTCTTCTTCTTCTTCTTTTATGTGCGAGTGTATTTATTTGTGCGTGTATTTGTATCATTGTGTGTGTTTTGAATTTGGTGGGGGGGGGAGTTCCTATTGTCAATGGGAATTGCATCGCTAGACATTTTGACAATGGAAATATCCATGCATCACACACAGCTTTCGTGATTTTTTTTCAAGCTTTATATTTTTACAAGTTTATATATACCCAAGTTTATATACATAAAAATCTTTTTTACGAGTATTAATTCTTACTTCATACTATCATGCAATACATATTTTTTTAATATTTTGTGTGAATCATTTTTGTATCACTGCGGGAATTGATACTGAATTTTAGATATTCACAAAGATGGAGTAAATTAGTTTGACTTTTGAGAGGCTCGTGCAAGGTCTGTACTCTGATTCGGTATCAGTGATACTTGTAGGTTTGGCACAGTCGCGGCTAACCTTAGTACTGTATACGTTTTATTTCATATTGATATGAAATAAAGCATCGAACAGTTCAATGTCACATTTCGATCTTACGGTACAATGCTTTAATTCCGGATAAACACTATTCTATTACTGTGCATCGTTTCAAGAATGCATTTTTTCAATGAACAACGATTGCAGTTGTTTAGAAAACTTTTGCTTTTACATTTCTATCAATTTCAATTCGTCGAGAAAATGGGTCTTGGAAATTGCAACAGTCGGTGGTTACACAAACAAAGTTGTTGGAAATCATTTCCTTCCTTTTTAGAAATGTTCATGCAAAAAAAAAGGGGGTCCAACTTTGTGACCATTTTCCACATACGCACAAACTAAGACAAGAAGTGAAAATGAGAGGAAAAAAGTGACCTTAATCGTCACTCTGCTGCTGAGGTTTCTTTCCGGTCTAACTTCCGGTTCGAAAAGGATCTTTTTAACGTCACAGATCAAGGCGCCAAAATGGTGCCCAGTGATGACCCCTTTGCGTCGTAGTTATTTGCTTTTAATGCCACCAAATGACACTAAGTTGGGGTGTAAAAAAATATAAAGAAACTAGTTTGACGCCTGCGCAGTCTTGCGTCCAGCGGAAACTTGCCCTGGATGCCCTTCTAGAAAACATGGACGTTTTATTTTATTTTTTTACACATTTCATTTTTGGGAAACAAGTTGTGAGTTCATTGCAAAGTTGCATGCAAACAAAACTTTAATATGTGTCAGGAGGGGGTTACGTAGAATGAAAACCCCCACTATTTGTTGAAGTAATGACCCAATCGTCTGAAGTCTCATGAGTTCATACAATGAACGTTTTTCAAGTGTTTCAAGTTATTAGAATAACGCCATCTCATGAACGTTTTGAAAGAAACCACCAATAAAATTTCATATTAAAAATATTTATATTTATTATAGTACGTGTATAAAATTTTAGAATAAACAAGTTTTTCAAATTATGAAACTTAGTTTATCTCTATCAAAATTCAATGTTATCTGTCAGTTTAATAATCATTGACATGACAGACATTATGAAGCACAAAATAATCTGCTATACTCGCGACCTCTTGTGTCTGAAAAGAAGCAATCGTATGCAGTGTACGTATTTCAAAATCAACAATCTTAATTAAAAACTAACATTTTGACTACATATATTAATATACTGTAGTAGCTGAGTAAAGCACTAAACCTTCACTTTAGCAATTGTACAATTATGACATAAAACACACGTAAAAATAAACCAAAAACCATTTCTGCTGATCTTAGTGGCGTCCTCAATCGAGAAATTTTGAAGACGTAATTCTAAAAAATCAGCAAAAATAAACCAATTTTAAAAATTATCCAAAGATGCACACCTAGACGTTTCTACAAAACACATACAAAATTCCAGCCTTGTAGACATTATAGTTTTTGTGTAAACACGCCGTGAAACAACCGTTAAACTGCTTGATAGGTGGAATGAAATTGACACGTGTAACACAAGTAGGGAATACACAATTTTTATACAAAATATGTATACATATATATTTTGTAAAAAATTGGAGGTCATCGGGAAACTATTCTCGAAGGAAAGGTTTTGGCAAGTATAGCAAAAAAGGAGCCAATGGGGAGGGAAGTTGTTTTTTTTTTATCTCTTTATCCTTTTTTATTTTTTGAGTTCGTGAGTCTCTCATCGCTCCTGTCCACCCCCACCATTGATTTCAGATTGACAAGGTGAAATACACGCAGGAAAGAACGTAGCTGACGTTTGGAAAAAGAAGCCAAGATGAGCTCGGAAATCTAAATTTCCTGGCGGCTTGATAAGAGACACACACAATCTCTATTGACTCCCCTGCACAAACTCCAAACCGTTTTTTGTAGAAATTTCGTAAGAAAGGATATAATAAATAGTGTGTATGTATGTATGTATGTGTGTGTGTATATATATATATAT
>JAQIWH010002442.1:0-24606 GCA_034695005.1 Cryptops parisi | reverse complement strand
TGATGCACACATGATATACACCTGAAGAACAGCTAACCCCCCCCCCCCCAATGAATCCGGCAATAACAAATATCAACTTCAATATCTTTTAATGTAGGTTTGTTTATATTTCCAATATGTTTTTAATTATTATCGTCAAATGATGAAACTCATTAAATCAATGTTTTTGAAATTGTTTTCGGACGTGCGAAACACTTCGAAAAGAATTCTGTTAATCGTTAACGGACGATTTAAAGGAGAAAACTGTTTTTTCCGATTTCTTGAAAGTAAACGAACAAAATAAAAAAAATGAAGAAAAAAGATTATATAAAAATGTCACGGTGTATCTTGCAAAGTTCCAAACCACTAGCTTTAATAAGCTTAAAAGTATATTGCTCCAAACAAAACAGAAAAATTCTTACTTGAAAAAATACATTTCAAATTAGTGTTTCTTTAATGGAATAGTACCGTTACCGTACATATGAAGAAAAAAAAGAATGAAACTTTGCTTGTATATAAGTAAAATTCTTTTCATGTCTATCTACCATAAATCGAAAACGACTAAACTACTCTTCACAACACCCTTACCTCTAAGTTGCAGTGATTTCGGGAAAAGTTATTAGCTATTTTCCATGTTATAATTGAAGGCTTGCCCGGAATGACGTTGTGTGTTACAAAACTTCAATATTGAGATTATTATGGAAAACCGTGCCTCATATATGGGCCTAGCTACTGCTATCAATAGACAAACTCAAATCTACTTAAAACATACCTATACCACTTCAAAATTGGGCATCTAATATGTGACAATCAATGTGTTGCTGAATACTACTTTTGTCATTTACTTAAAACTATGAATTGTTACATGTGTTACATGCGACGTTTTTCCGGGCGAACTTACAACTTGAATTGTTATGGTTTAAAACACATAGGCCTGCAAATAATAAAGCTGAATCACCAGCGTTGCACGGGTGGTTGCGTAATGGAAAAAAATGCCCATCAACAATGACGGCATACAATGCGATGCAGATATAAAAAAAACATATCAGCATTGTAGTAAAGCTATCATCGACACCCCATTTTAATAACTTAGGTATTGATGGATTGGCGACAGTTTCACGTGTGTCACTGGATATTATATGGACGGATATATGCCGTCAATTAAAAAGCAATATGGCGGATGCTGTATGCCATAGTTTATGTGAAGTCCATTATTCTTTAGTCCCACCTACAGGCCAAACAGCTCAAAGGATTTTGATGAATGAAGTGTCTATTAATTTGTGTAAGTCTCCCGTGTAGCACTGGGTAAATGCCGTTAATGATAAACCAATGTGGCGAGTACTTCATGCATATAGACATCATTCTTTAGTTCCTCTTGCAGGCTAAACGGCTTGATGGAATTTGATAAATCTTGTGTTGATGGATTTGTATTAGTCTCACGAGTGTCAATGGCTATTTGCTGTCAATTAATGACCAATATGGCGGACGCTATATGCCAAAGTTTATGCACAGTCGGGTATTTTGATTTTTTTAAACCGGCAATTTTTTTTACATATATAGTGGAGAGATCAATTTTTTTTAGGAAGAGGAATTTGCTATTGTGAGAACTTAATGGATCGTGAAGCTGGAATTTAAAAGTGTCTCATCATGTATTAAGCGAACTGGCGAATATACTCGCAAATATCGATATTTTATCGTGTTAAGCAAGAGTTGTTCGGCTAGTATTATTGAATTGTGAGCAAAATCTACTCTGAAACATATACTTCACAAATGTTCAGTCCGAATCTCACAAGTGTAAATGAACCTACAACCCCTAGACAAAAGTATGGAACATACTACACTATACACTATTTTACAAATTTGGTCATAATTTCCGTTTAAATACATGCTTTTCAGTGCGATTTGTCTTTATAGTTTTTTAGTAATGTCCTCTCAATATATTTGTATTGTACAATAAAATTCATTTGTGCAGTGTAAGAATAAAGTCAAATGTCAAGGCATGGTAGCTGTTGGAATATATTCCATACTTTTGTCCAGGAGTTATATTAGATTAGAAACACTTTATTTTTAACGTACGGTAGGTTTGTGGTAAATGAAATAAATTACATTTTGCTTTGCTTGTTGTGACCACACGGCAAAGGCAATTTAACCAGATCATAGGAAGGCCAGCTAGTAGTCTACAACTATTTTTTATACTCACAACACACACGCACGCGCGTACAACTTTTTACACACATTCATGATTCATTTTTCACTTTTTTTCGAGCTTTCTTTATTTTTGTCTATCTTTCCAAAGATATTTTTCTGCAGCACTTCCTCTAATATCTTTGCTGCTCTTCCTTGCGCTCTGCTCCCTGGAGCCGAGCAGCTTTTCAAATGGCACTTCTTTCCCTCGGCACTGCTGTTCTGCTCTTTTCAACCCGATCAATACTATTTTTCTTTTATTTTCTTGCTGCCGTCACGGACCCGACACTAGCAACATATCGGGATGTTGCTATAAATTCTTCCTGGATTTTATGATGTCGATTTCTTTTTTTTTTCTCTATAAAACTCGCTCATAGAACATTTCAGGTGCTTCCCGCTTGAATCTACAATATTTTTTTTTACATATTGTTTTTACTCGCTTTAGTTTTTTTTTGTTGCCCAATGGTTTTTCAGTAGCTACAAGGCATGACTTTATCATGATTGAGTGGTACATTTCGCCTGAAGAGAAGTGGTCATTTCTCGTTTATACTCATGATATTGGTAGCGAGCTTAATGGTACTATTTATCATTTTTCAGTTGTTCGTACAATGCAACGTGCAAGCTTACAATTTTTTTTGGGGATTTATTTATTTTAAATAAAATAGGTTGTTATTACTGATGATTATGATAATAAGTACTGTAGTAGTAATTTCTTAAATGCAATCTGTTAGCACATCGGAGAAATTTGCTTTTATAAAGAAGCATTTCTCGTTTTAGCAAGTTAGTTGAATCCTACCACGTAGAGACATAAAATACTGCTTTAGAGATTTCAACATTAGGTTATTCAAATTGTATAAACAGCAATTTTTAACAGTAATTTCAGCACCATTAATTTTAAAAATTAAGATTTCCCACCCTGCTAAACATTAAAAAACACTAAAAATCTATGAATAAATGCAAAATATTTTTTTTACCGAATAGAACAATATATATCACCTCTGACTATTTACCTTACAAGAAAGATGTATTCAAGGGAAACATAAGAGGTGAAACTTAAAGAACAGAAAGAAAATACCATTAGTTACAATTGAGAAGTTATGCAGGAAAGTGTTTTTGTTATAGCTGAAGTATGAACACTGAGTATATAAAAACCTTTTTTTAAATATGGTTTTTCACAAGGCTTGTTACCTATAAGAATACGCAATACGCATAAGTGTGTTGGCAAATTTTCAGGTAAATCTGATAAAGTTTAGAGGTACCAACTGCATGCATTTTTACCTGCGCATATCTGTATTGGATTGTATGGTAGATTTGGTCATGTATAAAAATATAGCTAATAAAAATAAAACTATTATTTCAATAAAAAATTTCGAACATTGAAACAAACATCTCTTCCCAGGCTATTTTATAATTTTATAATTAGATTTTTATTTTTTGATGTCGTTCTCTAGGCATGCTGAAACGGATACAAATTTCGGCTCTAGTGATACAAATTTTTTACACAACGTTCTGTTGCGATTCTTTTTTTTATCAATTTAACTTTTTTCAATCCTCAACGGCGTGCAAATTTAATGATTGGCTAATAATCTACAAAATTGGCTAATTATGTAGATTGATTATAAGAATGGCTCGTACACAAGAAGCATTCTGGTAGATGTTCAATTTAAATTTATAATAATAAAAATAATTTTAAAATTATAAAATAATGCCAGGGAAGAGATACTTGTTCCGTAGTTCCATTAAAATAATAATAGTTTTATTTTTACGGAGCTATATTTTACGCTTTTTATACGTGACATAATCTACCATACAATCCAATACAAATATGCTTATATAAAGTTGCATGCGTTGGTAACTCTAAAATCAATTCAGATTTGCCTGAAGTTTTGCCTACATACAGTACTTATATTTTTTCGGATAACACGAGCAGCCTTGTGGAAATGTATATTTTTACACTTTAATTTTTCCCATATAAGGTTTGGGCCACCCTAGTGTGCACACTTCATTATATTTTTAAATTGGTCAAAATTCATAACGTAAGTTTAATCAACCTATTTTTTTTAAAAAAACTTTACAGTTATAACTAAAGTTCATTCACAACGTTTATTCTAAAAAATCTCAGTTTAGTAATACAGTGCAATGCAGATTCTATTCTAAGAGTTTGTTTAAGATATTCTTAAAGATACAATTAAAGGGCTCCGTGCAGTAAGCCACATTTTTTAAATTGTTCAGGAGAGCCGTTTTTCTGGTGAGAAACTCCACAGAGTACCATATTAAGCAACAAGATAATTTTCTATATTATGATGTTAATTTCTGAAAAACTTAGGAAGTGGTAAAGTAACAAACTAGAAACAGTACTGGGGAACATTTTAATGTAAAAATGTCAGTTTTTAAAAAGTGTGGCTACCACTATGCTGTACGGAGCCCTTCAATTTCAGTGTAATCAGGAATTAACCATTGGATGGTCTAATTCATGACATAATTCCTGTGGATTGCGTTTATTGGTGTGATAACCACAAGGTAACGCATATTGATTGCAACATCATCTATAACGGTGTTGTTGGATTTGATTATGTATAAATTTGGAAAAAAATTTAGGCATTAGCATAGTATTTTTGGTGCTGTTCATTTGATAATTCACATTATACAACAGCCATTCAAACTCTTATGTATCTTGAAGTAGATGTGCAGGTAAGATTCCATGTCACTTGTAGCAGATGATAAGTTCTACATCAGTTTTCATCATGATCTTTGCCAGTCCTCTTGCGAATCAAAAAGACTGTGAAAGATGAGCAAGTAACTTGATGAGACGGATTCACTGATTTTCTGATCTGAATGAACAGCGTGTTATTACATACTGGGAATTGCCTAACAACAGTGTTGTCGTTGGACATCCGAAAATAAAGAAGAGAAATGTGAAACCCTGTATATCTGCGCAGAACAAATATAAAATGTACTATTTCTGGAGGCTTGTTGACTCATTTGAACCAAACGAACGTACACCAAACTTACTGTTTAATAACCTGCCTATTACTAAAGTGGGTTGAACTTTTTTGACACATTTCTTATCGTAGAGCTTTGTTTTTAGGGACTCAACGGGTTTGCGACCAACGACCGACTTAAGCCAGTATCGTTTTTTTTCTTCTTATTGCCAAAATCCACGTTGCCACGGTCACGTTATTAACTTCTTGACAACGCACGTGTTATTAATGGGGTCGGTGCACCGTGTAATTATTTTCATTTTCTTCAGTTGAGTAGCAAAAAATCGGTGAGACGCATTGCTTACAGTCATTATAGATCCATTTTCATTGGTGTACCGAATTTATCAGCCTTATAGTTTATAAGAATCGAACATTGTAGAGAAAAAGTTAAGTCCATTAACGTTTAGTCCGTTTGATAAAAATTAAAGTACATGAACTGATAAACACAAGCCATTGACTGTTTCTCTGCATGTTTATAGGCTCACAATCTTATGTGAGTAGAATTACATTATTAATCATCATTAACCATTACTCAAACTGAACTTTATAACCAGTTATTTCAGACAAAATAGACGTAAAGAGGAACTATAATTTTTAATACACATAACATTGCACTGTCTGGCATCATCTTTGTTCTTTTTATTGTTGTTTGTTATTTTTGCTTTATGTTTTCTTAATACAGTAACCGCACTAGTTGTGGGACATTTTAGCAGTTGCATGACAGCATGAACTGCTGAACATAGAAACTGCGCTTTTAAAATAGGCAAAAAATGCTCAAAGACTTTGCATGCGTAACCATCTTGCATGTTTTCCAACACACTTTACCTATTGTAACGTGACTGCTGTACTTGGCAACAACGTGATTTATTGTACGTGAATAAATGTAGCATATACTCTCAAATAGTTCGTTCTACTTTAAACGTACAAAGATCGTTGAAATGCTAATAATGCACAGCATAAATTACACTGAAAATGTCTTTAAAATGAAACCAGCCAATCTTTACTAATTTCGAGATGTTGAACAAGAAAATGACAATAAAATTTGTCGATTGGCTTTAGTTTAGGAGCTAGTTTAGGAGAGACAGAGATGGTGATGTACCAAATTCTCGTAAATTCTCGAAAATTCTCGTACCACATAAAGATACAAATTGATATCAAAATATAATACTCTCAAGCATTACAAAAATTTCTTTCCATATAACTTCTTCCACAAATGAAATTTAATCTCATATAAATACAAAAAGTTTCAATAGAATGCAATTTCAATAGCATGCTCAACTAGCTGTTCTAATTTTTTTTTAATTATACTTATATTATTCATAGTAACTGTATATAGCATAAATATTCATATGAGTTAAGATGTCTATTGATTTGTTAATTGTTTATATGTTTGTATAGTTTATTTGTTCCACATGGAGCGCAAAATAATAATTTTAAAAAAACAGTTACGTCGTTATTCCACCCAACTCCTCAATCAAACCGATAGCCTCAGACCGATAGCGTCAGTCCCTTTTCTCTCAAAAATTATTGATAAACTCATATTTCTCGAGATTAAAGATCTTGCACTTGTTACCTGCCACTCACATTCGTTCGGCATTACAAAAAATAAATCGGCAATGTACCTCCTAATCATAATTTATTACTACCTAGTTAACAACTATGAGCCCACCCTTTATAATATTACCATCTTACAAACAGACATTAAAAAAGCCTTTGATACCATAGACCGGAACTCCATTATTCAGGCAGTTATCTCCCTAGGCATTAACTGGCATACTATAAAATTATTGATTCATTATTTTTCTGACCGAAAATTTTATATAAAAGACCACATTAACACAATAACCAACTCAGATAATGGTGTAATTCAGGGCACCACCAACGCATCTATGTTTTATTACCTTATTGCAAACACAATTCATAACTTACCCTTACATGCAGTTACCTACAACTATGTTGATGATAACATTTTGGTTTATAAGTACCCCAAATACGAAGTCCTTATCAATAACAGATTCATTGAAGAAGATCTTAATCTGATCTCCGAGTGGTGCACTAAATATAAATTGTCACTAAATCATATGAAAACTAAACGTCTGACTCTTTCTAATCCTTGTCTATCAGATTCTGAACCTATGAAAATCATGGGAATATGGTTTAACCATGGCCTGAACTTTTCCTATCACTCGAAAGAACAGCATGCCGACTGAACCAACAGATTTATATGTCTAAAAGAATCAAGAATACCCTTAAATACCAAGAGAAATTAACTTATCTTAAAAGTAAGATTAATAGCATCCTAACTTACGGCATTGTAATCTGGGCTGACGCCTCAGGATTTAGACTAAAACGCTTACAGATATCTTATAATCGAATTGTTAGAGCTCTTTTTAACTAACATAGTCGTCGTTCCATGACAAATTTTTACCGTACCCGTAACCTACTTACCGTAATACAGATGATACATTATTATCGTTTATTAGAACTTAGTAAAAGTTTGCGTAATCCCAACCACCCATTACATATTATAAATAAATATTTCAATAGTCAAATGACTGTACGGGAACTTCATCGACATAAATTCTCGACAACTAATGTTTCATCTAATAGATCACTTAAACATTTTTCTTATAATACCTTCTCCGTATGGAATACACTGCCCTTTAGGCTTAGGAAACTTCCTATTTTGTGTAAGCAAGAGACTTGTTTGATAGATTGTTTTCACTTTAAAAAATTGTTACGTACATATATTATTCAAGGAAATAATTTCCTTACTTAACAAAATCTCTGTATTTTTTGTATTGTTCTTGTGGGACGTATTAATAAAAAATAAAAATAATAAATAAATGTACGTGTATGTTGTCATATACAGATATATGTACAGTGGGGCAAAAATACAATACAGCTATATCTGTAGCGCATACATAATGCAAAAACGTTTCTTGATTTTGCATGTTTTCGATTTATGCGAATTATAAATTTATGCGATTTTTGAATAATTTTAATTTTTTGATATTTGTATTAAATTTATTGCAAGTTTGTTGATATCTTTAGTTTGGTTCTTGTTTGGTTTATTCGCAATTTTGTTCCTTGGATTGTTATTTAGAACAATAATTCGATATTTGTATTTAATTTATGCGAGTTTTGAGTGATTTTGATTTCTGTAATTTTCGATTTATTTATTTATATACTAAAAAAAAATATAAATTGTGTACCGCTTTAACTGATGTACAGTACAATGTACTGTAAAAAAATATATACTTCAATGTACCAAAAAACGCATAAAACGAGAACTGCGTAAGGTCTTCGCATAAATAAACCCAAACCGCATAAGTCCAACGCATATTCAAATAACCCACAGTATTTGAATTTTTACTCACTCACAAACTTACTCACAAGTGAAGCTAGTATAAAGAGTATAAGAAGTGAATTTGCAAGTGAATTTCTGTTTACAGTTTTGAATTTGCACCCCTTATATTTTGCTTACGATGTGAATTAATAGTGTAATTTCTAACTCTTACAATGCTGTGTTTCCGACTTTAAAATTCCGTTTTTTTTTAAGTTTGAGGAATTTTTTAATTATCTTTTCTTTTTATTATTAACGAGCTCCAGATATCAGGAAAGATATTGATGACTCCCTTTTAACCCTTTGTTCATCGATTGTGTAGGCAACCTCGTTATAGATCTCTTTAACCCTTTCATTTCGTTTGTTGTATCCTTTCATTCTCACTACTATCTTTTTTTTTTTCGGGCGTGGTCCAGCAGCATTCGATTAGCATGTGGTATTTGCCTACAGGGTGAGCCAAGGGCCACGCTACCTCAGTTGACGAAACATTCCAACTTTCGTTTGGCGAGTTAATTGGGATGAAAAGGTGTCCGAGTGTTGGGTAAAGAATGACATTTGATTTATGGTCACCGAGGCGGATGTCATTAAGGCGATAAGTGATCTCGAAACGATTCTTTAGTTGAATCGAACGGTGGGTGGCACGAATCCGGAAGTCGAATTGGCGCGATCCCTAGTTTTCTCTTTCCGGGGATGAAACCATTAATTGGGATTAGAAAAAAACACCTTTCTTTTTTATTGGTCGAGAATTCGACTTTTCGTGTTCGTCCTTGGGTTGTTTTCTTTTTATCTGTCGTCGTGTATTGGTTAAGAAAATTCCAAAGAAAGTTGATCCATTTTGTGTCTGAAATGGGTTCATTTGATTTCCTCGCGACGTTTGATATTTTTTTTTGTTTTCTTTCTATGCGATTCAGGGTTTCAGACTTGATGTCGCCCGAGTTGACGTTTCAGACTTTGACTACCAACTTCGAGTATTCAATGTTTAATATTTGGTAGGCCTAAGTTCTGTATAAGTAAAGGGGTTAGTGAATACACGTAATTGAAAATGCTTTTTAAGCACACTCTTTATATACCCTATTGTCATCTACAGATACTGTATGTACAATACATACATACATAATGCAAAAAGATTTCTACTCGTTTCGATTTATGCGAATTTAAAATTATTTATTTATTTATGCAATCGTTGAGTAATTCGGTATTTGATTTATGCGAGTTTTGAGTAATTTCATTTATGCGTTTTTTGGTATATTATAAATGATTACACATGGCGGTATTCATTTATTGTTCGCATCTCAAAAGAGATAAGTCATGGGTGAAGACGATACATGGTATTAAAATGTACTATAAAACTTAAACTTGATGGTAATTAGTTTAAATAACACTCACGTTATATCACAATTTCACAATAAAAACAGGCAATCAAATTAATAATTCTGTACATGCAATTATTTATAGAAACTAAATCAGATAACGGTCTTCGTACTAGTGATCTAGATCACTAGGTAATTTATATAATGCTATGATGGATGACCAATCTACAGCAATCAGAATGGCAACTCTCATACAACTATTAAAAACGCATAGCTAGATAGGCCGTTTTGATTTTTGATAAGATATTGGTATACACGTTTTGAATGATGTTTGCAGTGTGTTATACACTTATACTCACTGCATTCGTAAAATCTGGACCTAATATTAAAAGACGATAGATTCCATATTGAACTGTGCGGGTTACCATTTTTGTTGTTGTTGCTGAATTGTTGATTTATTTCAATTATACGTTCAATTCCCAACTCGCTCACTCACAAACTCACTCAAGTGATGCTAATATAAAGTATCAGTATAATAAGTAGGCACCACATTAAAAATGCTTCAGCATACCATTTATATACCGTATAAATATATATTGTATGTAGCCTATATATAATGCAAAGAGGCGCACCCTGTTTCGCCTAATCCTGTTTCGCCTAATCATAATTGTTTCGACTCACCTGTTTGTGAGTCAACCTAACCTAAAACACTTAATATCATCCTTCAAAGGGAACGGTTCCGTCTATAAAAAAAAGGTGAGTCGAAGCAATTATTTTTAGGCGAAACAGGGAGCCACGATGCAAAGAATACATTTTTGATTGCTGCTTGTTTCGATTTACGCGAATTAAAATGTATGCCATCTTTCTGTAATTCGATATTCAATTTATGCGTGTTTGGAGTAAATACATTTTTGATTTCTGCAATTTTCGCTTTATTTATATATGGCATTTTGGTACTTTCCGGTTCTAGCCAGGCCCAGTCTGATATTGCTATTTGCTTGTACTTAATTATGGGTTTATTTTGCAGGTTAGGTTAGGAAAAACAAAAAAACTTATTAAACGTATGATATTGCTTTATTTTCTTAACCTAACCTGCAAAATAAACTCATAATTAAGTTTAAGCAAATAACAACATCAGACTGGGCCTGGCTATAACCGGAAAGTACCGGCATTTGTTTTTCACATATGCGGTTTTTGATTTATGCGAAGGACTTATACGGTTCTCGTTTTATGCTTTGTTTAGACTATACAGTATTATTCTTATATAAACGACTGTAAATGTAAATATACTTCAAATTTTAAGCTCACAAACTCACAGGTGAAGCTTATAACAATAAATAGTATAACAATAAATACAACTTTACGACATATCAGGGGTTTTTTGTCTTACAACACGACAAAAAAAAATTAGGAAATGGTTGAAACCTTCAATTTCGTTCTACTCGTTCTACATCTCATCGATGATTGGAAAAATCTTAAAATTTGAAGAAGAGAAGCAAAAAAACAACAACTTATTTTTTAATATGTAGTAGTCGTTTACGAAGTCTGTTATTAAGCAATCTTGCTCGATGAACGAGTTGCAAGACGATGTATATTTTGTTGTTGTTGTTGTTGATATACAAGTTTCGAGTTGACGATCAATGAATTGGCCCCCTGGCCACGAGGGGTCGACATTTCGTCGAGAATCTTTTACCGGGTTAGAAGACCACTTTCATAAAAGTTTGAAAACATGTCTTGGCTTCGGGGCGTCTGAAATGGAACGACTTGTGTTGTGGTCTGAGACACTTCTTTGCTCTCAATTCTTTTCCATTGATCAATTTATTTATTTTTTTTTTTGCGTCTTTTCTTCTCGTTTCGATTCGAACGAGATGATTTAGCCTCCGTTCGATGATCCATCGACGACGTCATCGTCGCTTAAAGAAATCAGATCGGTCATAAATGACAACCGCAAAATTTACAGTGAATAATAATATAAGTCTTGGTGACCATAAAAACACGATGTCAATTTATGGTTAATTCATTATTTCTTGTTTGTTTAGTTGTTGTCAAATTTTTGCAGTATTTAGTTCAGTATGTTATAAAACGGTATTCCAATCATCGTAAACGTGCTATTCGTTTTTCTATGTAATCTTAGGATTTTGAACTATTAAGCGTGGTTCTCATCACTTGAGCGTATACGCGGCGCTTTTGGCTCGAGCCCACCATGTGTTTCGAGTCCAAAGCGCGGCGTACTCTTGGGATTATTTGTGTTTTAAACGCAATTTCACTTTGGGTCTATTGAAACTATGAGCTGTGACGTCATCACTATGGTGGCGAAGAGAAGTAGCCGAAAACCGGGTTTTCCGCGAAATTTTTGCTATTTTACAACCCGTTATTTACGGTAGGCTAATTACAGCTTGCGTTTTTTGTTGTTGTTTTTTTTGTCCGAGGCCTACGATGCGAAACAAAAACGCTTTTTAGACTGGCGGCTTGTTTATGGCGTGTTGTGGCAGTTCGTTAGTTGCAATTACTTAAAGCCACTGATGTTGCCTTTTGCCAAGTGGAACGAAAGGGTTTGAGAAAGATAGAGAGAGAGAAAGAACGAAGGCGAGTAGGTTTGCTTCGCAACCTCCCTTTTTATTTATTTATTTATTTATTTTATTTTTTATTTTTTATTCTTATATTTATAAAAATGGCGCATCGTTGGTCGTAAAACTAGCAACGTTTTACGACCTTCGTTCATTAAATTACACATTTTACGACGTTTGGCTCTGTATAACTTTTTTTTGAAATACCAATCGTATTTTTTTTTTTAATATAATTTGACAGTAAAAATTGGGGTTCATAAAAATAAGCCTGTTTGATATATATATATATATATATATATATATGTATATAAAGTTTCGATAAAATTTTTTGGATCAATGTTTTTTGTTTTGTTTTGTTTCATTTAAACACGATGAAGTTGTATAGTGAAAATTATTGTTATTTCCCGTGAGAATAATGATTTGCAAATGGATGTTTCAGTTTTTGAGAAATGTCTACATCATTATCAACGAGGACGACCATCATTTTCTTCCACAAGAAAGCATCGTCTCTATTACGAGCGTATTCATTAACACCTCTAACTCTTCAACACATTTATGTCACGATTTACGTGCAAAGAATATCATCCCTGCTTGCAATACTTCTCTTCTTCTTTCACGTCTTTGAAAAATACTTGGGCCAAGGTCTTTATTTCGTTGGTCTCTTAAGAAGGTGAACCGGAAAAGGACGATTCATGTGTTTCCGACTACTAAAGTACTACTAAACAAGTATAAATGTATTTTTTAAGCGTACTCTTTGTATACCCTAATGTCAGATACACTGTATGCAAAAGTTTTTATTTATTTCTGCATGTTTTGATTTATCCGAAATTCGATTTATGTGAATTATAACTTATTCGATCTCTGAGTAATGTCGATATTTAACTTATGCGTTGTTTTGAGTAATTTCATTTTTTTGATTTCTTGCACACGCTTTGATTTGCGCCAATTTTGATAAATGCGAATTTCGATTTATGCGAAATTAAATTCATACGATCGTTGAGTGATTAGATATTTGATTTATGCGAGTTTTTTTAGAAATTCTATTTTTGATTTCTGCAATTTTTGATTTGTCGATTTATTTATTCATTTATTTATATATGCGATTTTTTTTTGCGTTGAACTCACGCGTTTTTTGATTTATGCGAAGCACTTATGCGGTTCTCTTTTTATGTGTTTTTTTGGTACATTGGAACATACAGTATATTTATTTTTATTTTATTATTTTACATCCCTTAGGGACAAACAAACATTACAGTATATTTTCATAAACGATGTGTAGATGGCAGTATGCGATCAATTTGCAGCTCACTGACTCACTCACAATCTCACAAAAAGTGAAGCTAATATAAAGAGTATAATAAATGATACCATTAAATAATAATGTAGTGTGTGTATGTATGTATATGTGTATATAATAATATATATATATATATATATATATATATATATATATATATATATATATATATAAATGAAGGGTGGGGCACTTCCTCCCACGCATAGCTAATAACAACTCGTTTTTCCGCGCTCGTCACGTGAGTTTGACCGTGATTTGAATACCGTCGATATAAGATATAGAATGATGAACTTGTTTCTTCTTATAAAAAAGCAACTCCTTCAACGTCGTCGTGAGTGACCCTCACGTAGATACGAACTACTGTTTTTAGTTCTACTCACTTTGAAGTGGAGTGTCAAATTATTTGTTTTCAACAGAGCGTATAGCTATTTCTTCTTTAAGAGGTCGTAAAATTGGAACACCCTGTATAACCGTGTAGAAATTAATATAATCATCACTTACCTTGATATTTTTGTTCGTCACGTTTATGGAGACAAGTGTCATATATAAATATCATATCCAACATATTTCTGTCCTTGAAAATGGTGTTGTTCGGGGTTCTTTATGTCAAGTTCTGGGGGCCTAAAGTGCGACAGGCTCGTCAGGGGGCGCCCATTGTGATGACGTCATTGATCTGGGCGGGATTTAAGAGTGGCGATGGCCCATCAACGACAAGGGGAATAAAATGAGTTAATAAAAAAGATAAAGATGGAAAATTAAAAAGAATAGCAAATGCGAGAAAGTGAGAGATAAGAGTCGCGTCGAATCATCGTTTAGCGTGTATTTTGTTTTTTAAAGTTACGTTGAAAATTTGGCCAATAAAAAAATAAAAATTTTGTGTTTTTTTTTTGTTGCACGAGGTTTGGAAGAGATTCATAGTGACACGATGAAGTTAGGCATCAGAGTTTATATAATTTTCACCAATGAAAAATGTCACAAAGAAAGAGTATTATATGTTACCGATTAGCTAAATGTTTTTCTGCCTAAACGTCGACGTTTTGCCAATCACTTAGAGGCTTCTTCAGGAAATGAAAAATAAATGTAACTAACAACACGAGAAATAGATTATTAGTGACACAGTTCATAGTTTGTATCAGAGTTTATCAATTATCACTTTCTCAAAAAGAATTAAAAGAAAAAGTATTAGTTCACTGATCGTGAGACTTTTTTTCTCCACACGTCGACGTTTTGTCTTCCATCTAGAGGCTTTTTAGGAAATGAAAATAAAAGTAAAAAGTTGAAAAACCAAACGGAAAGCGTGAAAAATAAATAAAATAATAGCTCACTAAAACCACATTTTATAATTTGTGTAGTGTTTCTCTGCTACATTTGCTTTGTTTGGGTCAATATCAGTTTCATTTATTAAATGAAGTCATTACGAGAAAGGCGAAACGTCGAAATAAACATTTACACGCTCAGAAAAGTGCACTATGGAGAGAATTCAAATAGTTCCCGAAAAATTAAAATGAACTTGTAATTTTTCGAGTTTATTTTGATTTCATCTTTTTTGTTGTTCGTTTGTTTTATTTTTTACAAAAAACAAACATGAATTGGCACCATATTTAGCTGTGAAAACAACATTTTTAATAATAAAAGACTAGAGCGTGCCTCCTCACCAGCTATGGAAGCGCCACTGTGTGTGAAAATGTGGAAATAGGTACTATAACTGTAACGAGTATTGCCAAGCAATATGAGTTAAAACAATATATAACTAACAAATGTTGCGAATCAACGTGAGTTAAAACAATGAATTGCGTATTAAAAACGAAAAAACTTTTAGCCCGTCATTTTCGACGGGCTATTTACTTGTAAATAAATAAATACAAATAAGATGAATACAGTATTTATTATTAACAAACTAGAAAACTAAGGGGAGGAGGGGGGAGTAACTGATTTCAATTTTAAGTTCAAACTCGTACTTTTTTTTTTAGGATGTTTCCTAATGACACTTTAGTGAACTTTTGGTGAAAGTCACTTTTCTCTTGTATAAAACGACAAAGTTTCGAACACAAGGTCTCCGTTTCTTCTGTTTTCATCTCGATGTCAATTTCATTCCATATTTGTAATTTCGATATTTTTTCGTTCTCGTCCAATTTTGTTCCATCGTCCTACAAAAAGCCGCCCTATAAAGCAACTTATCACTTTGTGACTTTTTCATTATACGTCTGTTTCTCAATCTCTTTCGCTATTCTTCCCTTATATTTCCAATCTTGGGGGATGTGGCTCTAGGCGACACCATCATCTTCATCTTTATGAATTTTCATGACGACTCTCTCTCGATTGGCTGTCGTCGTTTTGTCCTTCGAATAATTTTCTCTTTTTTGTTTTTTTTTGCTCCTCCCACGAGAAAAGCTCGGGCCTGTCATTAAGTCATCTCGTGCATGGCTTCGTAATGTCCACCGTGACAAATGATTTTTTATTGGCAACTTAACCGATGATCACGTGATTAGTTTTTTGACGTACTTGACGGCTTAACTAGACTTTGTGGAGCTTTTAAACTAGTCGGACAGAGTGGAATGCAAATTTGCTGCTAACGCGTTGTCATTGTGTTAATTATTTTTGTTTTGTTTTATCTTTACACTCTTTATACTAGTGTGAGTTGTGAGTTTGTGAGTGAGCGTGTTGGGAATTGAACGTATAGTGCTATTTACAGTTGTTTATGAGAATATACTATATAGTCCTATATCATTGGACTATATAGTATATTTTCATAAATTTGGTACATTGGATCTCAATATTTTTTATGCAAAAAATCGCATAAAGCGAGAACCGCATAAGTCCTTCGCACAAATCGAAAAGTCCAAAAAAAAAATAAAATTGCACATATAAATAAATTAATCGAAAATTGCTGTAATCAAAAATGGAATTACTCAAAACTCGCATATATATCAAATATCGAATGAAAAATTTCGCATAAATCGAAATTCGCATTAATCAAACTTCGCATAAACGTGCAGAAAATTAAAATAAAAAGATGGAATCACTCAAAACTATATAGCTTATAATGCTTTTAACTTGTCAATTGTATGTATTATTTTCATTTTATATGTAATTTGTGTCCTTGTTGACCTAATGGGTTGTTGAATTGTTTAAATAAATAAATGAAACACGCATAAAATTGAAATCACTCAAAGATAGCATAAGTTTTAATACATCGAATTTCGCATAAATCGAAATTAGATTTTTTTTTTGCATTATGTATGTACATAAAGTATATCCGTATATGACGGTATATAAAAAAAGCATGCATTTTGATGTATACATGTTATTTGCAACTTAACCGATGATCGGACTGGACGGCTTAACTAGACTTTGTGGAGCTTTTAAACTAGTCGAACAGAGTGGAATGCAAATTTTGCCGCGTTGTCAGTTTTTTGTTTTTTTGTCTTTTTATTATTTAAGTTTTAAGAAGCCTGTTATGGAAAAACGTTCGTTAATGATTATTATATTTTTTTTTGTTTTTTGTTTTTTGTTTTCATCTCGTTACAAATGGATCGGGTCGTGCGGTTTCTCGTTCTCATCTCTCTTAATAGCCTAGGTACAAATTGATGGGGAACCTGTTTGCTTAGAAACGACGTTGTAAGAACACCCCTCGGGGGTTAAAAAAATATATATATAAGCTGAAAAGAACTAAAAAGAGTAAGTGATCGATGAGACTATATATGAAAAAAAAAATAAAATATTAACTTAAAAAAACTCAATTATTCCAAAACCAACTCGGTTCGTCCATTTTCTGGTCGGAAATCAATTAGTCCTAACGAAATTGAAAAACATCGTCGCACACACACACACACATACATACATACAAAAAATTTTTTTAAAGTATCACCTTCTCTCCTCCTTAAGTAAAATATAAAAGATTAATCGATATTTTCGGCGAAAGAACTCATCACTCATCCAATCGCCCGGTTAGAATGGCATGAAAAATGGGAGTTAAAGGGTGAAACAATAACCTTTGATTTTGTATGGGTTTGTTTTTTTTGTAAGAATTGCACGCGATTCGGACTCCTGAGGGTCGACGTCCTTGTCCGATTCGACCGGAAACCTTGTCGCGGGTGGGTGTGGGCGTGGCTTAAAAGGGGGAAGAAAACGCGGACCACGATGGCGACCTTCCGGAAGTCCTTGAGCCGGAATGCGATCGAAGCGAAATTTGGATGATGTCATCGAATGAGCGTCTTTCTTCGTTGCTTTTTTTTTGTATATACAGTTTTTTTGTGTTTTTGACTTCACCTGAATGTTTCAACAACTTGAAAAATTTCATATCGTTTTTAAACACATTTTGTGTGTCGTAAAGGTTTGAAATTTGGTGCACAGATTAGTTAAGTATGATAATAATTTAATGTTTTAAATCGTATCAATCTCGATGTTTTAGTCTTTGTCCTATTATTCCATTGGAATGCAATAAAGTCAATAATAATAATGTTATTGACACGTGAAGAGTACTGTTTTTGCAAGCTTTTAAATTAACTTGGCCTGGTGTCTTAAACGGTTTTCAAAAAGTTTCAATGTTTCAAATCCTAGAATCCTCATTTGCCATGCCACGGTTTCGTGTGTCGTAGGAACTTGCAATTTGGGTGCAGATTCGGTTTAGTCCCGCGTGATAAAATTGAATTTATCAAATTTTGAGGAATCAATGTCAATTTGGAGCTATTGTCACGGGAGAAATCGTTTCGTTCGGGTAGAGTGAAATTCATCCAGCTTCTTTTGCTTAGTATGAAATTAGCATTGAAAAATTTACGTTATGCAAAAGTTTAGGTGAGATTAAATATTAACTTAAATTTAGGCTTAACATTTTTATTTAGTTTCTTACAGTGAATGTTGTTAACCAACCTAAACATTTGTGTACAAGATATATTTTATACTTTGCCAAAAGAGGCTATATTCATTGTATATATTACATGGATTCTATTTTTATTTACAAAACCTCACTTCCCATAGGGACAAATGTGCATGTGCACAAGTATAAAATAAGAAAATTTGAAAACGGGGCTAACAAATGAAAACAAGAGTAACACCCATTGTAGAGTCATTCAAATAAACACTTGATATAATTCAACACAAAAATACATGAAAGAGTACACTTTACAATCGAAAAATCTTTATGCGTGTTCGAATGAAGTCAAATTGCCTCGAAAGGAACGTGTGTCAAAGTTCTTTTAATTGTTAACCGAGATTTTTATTATTTAAAAAATGCAAAGATTGATTATAAAAAAGAAAAGTCAAAGACAACTTTTCCGCATACGTGGAAGACGAAGAAATGAGATCGCTTTTTCTTCCGAAAAAAAAGATACCCTCAAACAAAAAACCAAAGTCGTCGTTGTTGAAGCGTCTTTGGAATCAGGAATAAGGAAAGTTGATTTGTCCAACTTTGGTTATCACGTCGTTTTTGTTTTTTTCTGTCTGGACGCTGCTTCTGTGATTCCATCCAAATGGACGTGATCGATAGAACGAGGTCATCGCGTGCCATTCGTTGGACGACTACTGTATATAGGCTATGTAAGACGATGGTGGCAGTTGGCTACCGTAGAACGGGTCAATCGACGCGTCTCGAGATGTGGTCCACCCGCCGAGTGGGTGAGGCACATCACGTGACGATCACCTCGTTTCGGTCTATAGCTAATCGACGACGGGAAAAGGAGTTTGCTGTATAATGTATATATAAATATATATATATATTGAGTCGATGAGGTGCCTATCACGATTCTTCCGCCTCTCGGTCGGCAGCACGCGAGCAAGAAGAAGTAGTTGGAGTTGATGAGAGGGAGTATCACGTCACGAAGTCGTCGTCACCCCCGTCGATGGGGCACGTGCTCGTCGATCGGCCCCCTTCTTTGGATCGAGCCCCTCCCCCCCTTTGACGCCACGTGGCTTTGGCGTAAACGTCGTGACCCGGTGGCACGACTTCTTCCCCCGAGACGACGACAACGCGTTTTTCGTTTATAGTTTGTTTTTTTGCTTTGGTGGCTTCCGTTCGTTACGATAGTTTTCATGGATTTCCAGTATTCGTTTGACCGAGAGTCGTATTTCACTACAGTTAGGGTGAAGTAGGAAATAGAATAGAAAGAAGTGTAGTTTGAAAAATGACATTGTGGACTTCAGTACTTGTGCCTCCGATGGATAGGTCGCTATTGTAAGTCACTAAGTGAATCGTAGTACCGCCAATGTCAAGACATTGTTCATGTTCGAAAAGATTTATTGAAGTTTATCGTTTACTACTTCCTGGTTTTTGTTATGTACTATTATTGGTTTTGGTACCCTTTTTGTCGTGACTCGTTTTCTTTTATTTGCCTTCTTCTTTCAACCCCTTTTGTTCAACAACTTACTCCGAGGTTCAGCATCTTTGAGCTCTTTTTTGGTAGGTTCCCGATGACCTATAGAGCTGAAAATTTGAACACAGTTTGGGGTCTTGGAAAATTTTGTTGTATCAAATTTAGACGGATCGATGTCCAGTCAATTCTTTGTCACACGAAGGGTCAGTTTTTCCTCGGAAAGTGTTTGCTGACGATATACTTACATTTTAAGCCATTTCAATCCACCAAACACTGTTACCAAACTGCCGAAAGAGATACTACCAACAAACCGATTACGAAGCTGATTGATTACGTTGTACAGACATAATGACGTCAGAAAAATGACTGGTTTCGACAATGTCGGAGAGACGTGACTGATCGTAACATTTTACGCCACACATCTTCAAAATATTTTCTGATCAGCTACTACAGTATTCGAGTGTCAATTTGTTTCTTCTATATTCGATGTCATAGAAAGTGAAGCTGTGATCTTCAATATTCATTCCTTTCTTTGTTTCTTCGATGTCATAAAAAGTGAAGCTGGTATACAAAGTGTTCCTGAAAGTTCAAGCCAAATTTGAACCACAGATTTGAACTACTACATATCAAAACAAAACAAAAAGACCATATGGGATGCTCTTGGGATGCTCTTGTCCTTTGGGATGCTCTTGTAATAAATATGAACATGAGTTTTAAAATGTATTTGCGCACAAACAGTGATTGAGACAATAGGCCCACGTATTTACGTGACTCATCTTGTGTCATCTCGGAAGAGAAGCGTTTCTGGAGACATGTTCATACGAGTTTTTTGCGTTGATTTGATGCGCAGCATCCGTGGTTAATATTTTGACTAAACATTTCGGGAACACCATGTAGAAAGTGAAAGCGAAACCAAAACCCTAAATTGAAACTCAAAATCACGTTCGGAGAGTTAACTCTCGCTTTTTCTCGATTAACGCGAGATTTCACGCTTTTTCTCAGTTCACGCGAGATTTGACGCTTTTCCTCGATTCATACGAACATGTTTTGTGTAATATCACTTTTAAATACTGTTTGATGAGAAAACGAAGACCTCTATCATGTCGACACTTAATCCACACGAGACACTGGTCAAAGAGATTGACTTTATAACGTTAGCTCTGTTTGTCTTAAGCGTTTTTAATGACCTTGTTTATTTTTATTGATTCAAATGCATTCTTGATTGATACAACAACCTTCAACGAGTAATAAAATTTTCATCCGATGATTTTTATCTGTAAATTATATTTTTTTTAAAAAAAAAATTGAAAACACAACTGGAAAACTAGAAATGACAACGAAAGCTATATCACGATTCATACGAAATAAAATTAACCGTAGTTCGAGGCGTTAATACAAGTAATCGGCATTGGTTGTAATTAAAATCTAGTTATTAGAAGAAAAGGTTGTTTACTTACTTATTAATAGTCCGAATGTCAATTATACCTGCTTACAGAACCAAAGTTAACTTACTTTTTTTTAAAGTGTTATTTATTAACATCAGAACGACCATGGATGAAATTCACATTTAATAAATCAGATAAATTAAAAATAAACAGTGTCATGACACTTGTTGTGACGTCACCTACCTGTAACTGGACGTGTTGACCATCGAAAGGCAAAACTAGTCGCCCATGATGAGCACGTATTTTCCCACGGAATAAATAAACCGAGTCTGAGAAAGAAGATCAGAGAGCGAGGTCGTATCTCTTTTTATTTATATATAACCATTTTTTTTCAAATGAAAAAAGACTTTATGTCGCTGTTTTGCCGATTTGGGCGAGGTCGTGTATAAAGTCACTAGTTGTTAATTTTTTGACGGATTTTTGTAAAAAATCCCACCTCCCTTTTCGCTATCAGTTCGATGGAATAAATTTGGTGAATGGAACATTAAAATGGAGGTCGTTCCTCTCGCTCCCACGCCACCTTGTTTCACCCGAAAGGATGAGCTTCGCCCTCGTTTTCTTCTTCTTCTTCATTTTCGTTTCACGTTTTTTGTTTTTCTTTTTTTAAAGAAACGTTTTGGCGGCCATCTTCCGCCTGAGGCCAACAGCATCCGCTTTTTCGTTAACGTTTTCTTCTTTATCGTACTCCACCCGTGAAGAAGCTCGTTTCTTTATTCTTATCGACTTCTTAATAGAAGCATATATTTTGTTGAAAAATTATAGAGTTTATTTTTAAAAATCGGAAAAAAATGGTCGTAAACTAAAAAAGTGACATTTTTTTATACGATATTAATAAATGATATAAAAGTAAATAAGAAAACCATCATGAATACACAATTTTTAAATAAAAATTATAAAATTAATAAACAAAATATTGATATGTGCAAAAATGACTATGGTTGTTGAAAACCCCCACTCGAGGGAGTTTTGTTAGTTTAGAAACGAATAGAAAGTGAATCGTCTGATTCGAAGCGACAGCTAGTGACGAAGAGACAAACGTCTGTGTGTTCATAGCTTGCGTGTTCATGAGTTTTAGCTCTTCGTCAACCTACATAGATGAGGGGTATGGAAATAATTATATATATAAAAAAAATATTTAAAGAAGAAAAAAAGGTTATAAATTAAGGTTTTTCCAATAGGGGAGGAAGGGTTAAATGGAAAGGTTAAAAAAAGAATTCACGTTGAACGAGTTTTGTCGTCGGAAGTCGGTCATGCTCGAGATGAACTCGAATGATAACGGTGTTAATAGTTGGTAGTGAGTTTGAGTGGAATTAAGCAAAGAAAAGGAGTTTGAAGTCTATTGACTATTAGACGAAAGCGAATTCGAGTTGCGATTTTAAATTGGCGATGTTTTCACGGTTGGCGACTTTAAATAGCAAATAGTATCAGTTAACATAGTTAAAAAAAAATGTGTTATAAAAAGTTAGTTTTGAAAATGTAGTATAGTTAACAAAAAATTGAAGGGTCAGGTGTAAAAAGTGCGTTAAGTGGGCATTTTTTTTACGATTTCGAGGAAAATGCGTTTAAAAAATTTGAACTTGCTTTGCTGTCTATGGGCAGTTCGACACTTTTTTTCAGTGATATCTTTGCAAATATTCAAATATTTGCAAATATATGTTTTGCTCAAAATATTATGCGTTAGGGAGGTAGAATTGCACCTAACAGATTGGAAAATGCTTTTAAGTCATTTTGTTTTACTAAAATTGTTACTTAGCACTCTTCTACACCAGGCCCTTCAATAAGTTTGAAAAAATCTATTATATAAAGTTAGTTTTAAAATCTAGTATATTTGCTACGCTTTGAAAGTTGGTCTTTAGGTGAGTTTTCGTTGACAATTTTCACTTTTCATTCATGTCGAAATGGAAAGTAAAATTGGAAGTAAGGACAAAAGTGAAAACCAAACTTACCAAAAAATTAACCAAAAATTAACCCAACTTAAACATCAATTGTACCAAACCTGCTTCTACTACGTTACCAACAAGTCACCTGTTAATCTCACTGAACATAATTAAACTGACTTTTTTATACGCTTTTATATTAGCGTGAGTTTCTACATATAAAAAACAAAACGACTCGATAGATTTTGATGAACGTCTTGGTCTATCGAGTGATACTGGCTATTAAAAAACCAATATGGTGGACATATATCGTTATTCTTTAGACCCCCTCCTACAAGCTAAATTGCTCGATGGATTTTGATGAATGAGGTGTCCATGAATCCGTCCTAGTCTGACGAGTGTCACTACTGTTCATTAAAAAACCAATATGGCGGACGCTATGTCAGTATATTAAGAGTACACTTAAAAAGCATTTTGTTTTTGTAACAAGATATGTCTCGTTACATTTTTGAAATTAAAATGTAAAAAGTGTGTTTATAAGGACGAATCGGTTTCCATCTATTGCCCCCACGCAATGGTGTTTCAGTTGTTTGACGCGCTCCCATTGTCACCATGTTAGATCCGTGGGTTGTTAAGTTGATGATTAGAACTTAAAATAAGGTTGATGTTTTTTTGTTTTTTTTGTTTTGTTTTTTCTTTTATTCTTCTTGTTTGACGTCAACCCGTGTGTAGTGATCCGCAAACAGGTCCGAACAACATTTTGTCGAGTTATAGTATCTAATAGTAATAGTAGTAGTAGTACAAGTACAAGTACGACCCGCATTCCGATACGCTAGCTGCGCTCGTTACTCAAGAAAAGGGTTAAACATTTTTCCCAATGATGGAGAAAAAAACAAGACAATTGTTAGTGCCATTAGATATATCTCTTTTTAATCCAAAAACCATTACACATCTGCTAGTTGTTCTGTTGTATGTAGTGACCTCATCACGTTGGCTTTTTTTTTTGGTTTTATAAGATCCAAACGCCTTGAGTATCGCGCTGTTTGTCTGTTTGTACGCGCATAACTCGAATACGGTTTAACCGATTTTAGCGAAACTTGGCACCCAAGTGGAGGTGTCTCTGGGGATGGTTTTAAGTTGAAGTTGATGTTGATTTTTTGTATTATGAAATTGTCGAAATTGGTTTTTTTGTACCACCTAATTTGTACACACAAATATACAAAAATAAATAAATCAAATCAAATGTATATATTTAATGGTCTACATCCCATTGGGACAACAATTGATGATGGTGAATTGGTGATGGCTATAT
>JAQIWH010002441.1:0-24618 GCA_034695005.1 Cryptops parisi | reverse complement strand
AAAACCTGCCCCCGCGGTGTCAGACCCCAAACTGAACCCACACGGCACGAGTGGGAGGCGAACTCACCAACTAGAGTGCCGGAGGTGGATACCCTAACCACTAGGCCACCGCGGGGCCCTCATACGTACATGGCTTATTTTGAAAGACACACCAACTAAATACAAATAATAGCATAGTCAATTATGAAATCTTTCTTTTTAAATCTAATCTATGTATTAGTATATAATTTTCTTCGAATGTGTGTATGTTAGTTACACTTCAAATCTATCAATTCAATGGTATTAACGCGTTCGCCTGATAACACACACTTTATTGTTAAATCGGTAGTTTTATGCGGTCCAGAATAAGCGACAAAATTTTTCTTACAGAAAAACAAGACATCAAATTAAATTAGGTGTTCTTCAACTAATTTTAGTTTGTTTTTTTACCTTCAACATGCAGCAAAGGATGTCCATTCAAAATTAACAGAACGTCGAGTAAAATTTTATATTTAGGCATTGCACTAGAAACGATAGAAACCGATTCAGAAAGAAAGTTTATCAAAAAATTGCACTACGTTTTAAAAAGTTGTCAGGAAATGATTCGGAGAAAAACAAGAATCTTCAAAACAGGAAGATGCAAAGGGCAATTTGCTCTTAAGTACAGTACCGGTACTCCTTTTGATACACACCAAAGAAAAAGTTGATTTTGCTACTCGCGCTGAATTTATATTGTTTTAATGCAATAAAAAATACCACAGGACCTCGCGTTCTGGTGTTCCACCAACACATCAGTTGTGAATATGTCCATGTTAATGTTTGACGTTTGCCCCACACTTTGTTTTTCGCATTGTGTATTCTGTGTAGTATATACTCATTTTACTTTCTGTTATAAGACTTATACCTCACATAAAATATGCAAACATGGTTATTAGGCTTTCATGTGCATTCGAAAGGGTTAAACAAAAGGTATATATCCCGTTGTTTGAAATTAAACCTGCCAGATGAGCAGGATTTAGCAGGATCCCGTAAATTAAAGAAATATTAGTATTTCTTTGCATTAAAGTAATGTATTGGTTGTATGATGAATTAGGGCGTGGTGGATGATTTGTCAGTATTGTCATATGAAATGCTGTATGATGTGTATCGCTATATTGCATTGTCATATAAATTTTTTTTTAATTTTAGCTTTTGGAATAGTCATGTTTGTGCACTTTCTTACTTTAGGTCTAACTTTTTTCATCAAAGTCACTGAAACTTGAATTCAAAATTGAAAAGTAATTATATCACCTCACTGACCAGGTACTCAGGTAGCATCACGTGTTGGTATGGTGACACACCATGCAGTTTATGATTATAATTTAATACTCAGGTTGTTACGAAACCCGTGAGTATCATTATTTATATTCACGTTGTTATGGTAAACTTCGTGAATTTAAAATAAATTCATACACACATACAAAGGAAATCACTATACCGTACATATAAAACTATTCAGATCTGTCTGTCTAGCTATCCATTTAGAATAGTTTTTTGTTTACGTTCATGTGGTTATGGTCTACCCCAGTGACCCGTGGAGTTCACCATAACGATGCTCGATGCACATGTGTACATTTAAATTACAACAATGAATTACGTGACTGAGATAAGCACAGCATAAGCTTAGCTTATATAGTATATACGTTACCAATCAATTGCCAACTGAGAATCCCGTGAAACATGGTGTTCGTTCACCATAACCACGTGAATGTAAACAGGTGGTAGGTACTTGGGGTGGTTTAACGAGGGCACCGACTGGATTTTACTGCTATGTCATTTGGCTCTCAGACTTTATTGAAATTAAAAAATTTTATTGAAATCTCATCATCATTACAAAAATGATGATGAGATGGAGATTAAAAACATGGAACAGGGTTTTATGATGCAGGAGGAAACGGGTGAACCCCGAGAAAACCTGCCCACGTGGTGTCAAACCCCGAACTGAATCCACATGGCACGAGTAGACGGCGAACCCGGGCCACTGCCGCCCGAGGTGAACGCTCTGATCAACAAGCTACCATGGGACTCCACAATGTGTTGAAGTTTAAATGGGATATGGGGCAAGTTGAAACACATTCCAATTTGTACATTCCTATTTCTATTTGTATATTTTAAACATTCTCTCTCTAGTTGATTAACTTATTGAAATAGTCATAAAGGTGTGCCGAAACTATTCAAACTGATATCACAAACAAAAGTGACCATTCTTTGAATATCATTGTTCTGAACTCTCAAATGCTTGTCCAGTATGCAGACAGCAAGATGCAAAAATGCGCTTACATTTGCACCAGCTTATTTGGCGCTTTACGATCCCTGAAATGTTCCCAAAATGGTGAAAATAGCTTTATTTGTTTTGTTTTTATTAGTTTATGTTTAAACTATAAATTGAGTGAATTAAACAACATGTGTCACTTTTATCACCACGTGTTTCAATGTGCCCCCGCCCCGTATGCTGTTTCAACGAGCTCCTGGCCAGGGGCAAGTTGAAACATTTTCCCCTTGAACTTCAAAGGCTTATTTTGGGGCTTAAACGAGTATGTAGAAAAAAAACGTTTTTATAAGAAATGTAGGCAAAATATGAAGCTATTGAACTAAATTAAATTCAATGCTGAACATATATTCGTTCAAGAATTATAATGAAAAAACTAAAAAATGTTCCAACGTGCCCGAGTCTTCCCTACTGCTTCTCAAAACTAAAAGCTCCAAGAACAAGTTAAAACTAAAGAAAATAGCACTTTGCTACCACCTCGCTAATTATTTAAATTGAGAGCGAAGGCCCAACTAACATAAATAAAAATAAAAACGTAAACTCAAATTCAAAAAACACTTTAATAACAAAAGTTTTCTACTGAACCAATACTACCAGATTCAGACAGTAAATCAAGGAAAATCTATCCTTATTATTTATTATTTCAATACATGTTGAGTTTCAAATCGTTTTGTAAATAAAATATCATCTTGAACTATTGTATGTGCGACAGAGTAATTCATTTTGGACATTAGATTCATTCTCACACAAGTAAAATTATCTCGCAATAAATCTGTTGAGAAAATGAAAGGCTAGCGTAGTGAGGCGGCTGGCGGCTTTCGAAGTTCATTCGTCGGCATTGTACTCGCTGATAACCGTGAAATGACATGTCACATGAAGGTGTTGGAAGAAATTTGATTTAAGTCTTAATAATCATAAAACTTAAGTGGTATTTTGGAAAAAGGATTGAATATTATCCGTTAATAATGTATTTATATATTAATGATGAGTTAATACATTTTTAAATTATAATAAAATAAAAGTAATGGTGCTTAAAAATGACAGAATTTTTGTATAATACTATTTTTTTTTAAACTACCATCACGAATCATGAGCCAATATTATTCATTCATTTATTCAAGTTATGTTTCACTAACAGCAAAGCATTGTAATTTGATTACAATGCCGAAAAGGAAAACACCAAAAATCGGTGATAGGCGGAAACGACACTGTCCACTGAAAGTGCGCCATTAAGCTGACGTCATAGCCACACCCCCACATTTCTCTATGATGTTGCCGCGAAACGACGGTTATTCCTTGCAGGCATACCAGTACAGTATACAGTATTACCATGGTTTGAGCATATACTTATGAAATCTGGAAAAACACTAAACGCAAGTAGACTTTTTGATAGTACAATGAACTATCAAAAAGTTTAAAAATGATAAATTTAAAAAAATAAAAATAAAAACCGTTTGCAAAAATTTGTTGTTCAAAGGTGCTCCCCCCCCCTCTCTCCTAGTGTTGGGTGTTATTTGTTACCTTTCTTTTTCTGCTGCTGTACAGGATGTAGGATCCATAGTGTCGATTAGCAACAAGTTGAACGTTTACGTAACACTAAGAAAAACGTATAATTAGTAACACAAAAAAACAGTCTATGCTACGGGGAGACATTTACTCGTACTGGAAATCAAAACTTTACTATGTCTATGAACATGTAGCGCGACGTAGCGTTTTGAAGGTCATTTACATGTGATCTGTGGATATCGTCATCAGTTTTACTTTCACTTTTCCATTACAATCGATACCGCTCCGTTTGCGAACAATTTTATTTCTTTTTTTATACAGTACGGTATTTAGAAAAATGATATGTAAATACGATTTCTTTACAACAGTTTACAAGGGTAGGAGTGATAAACTATTTAAATAAAATTCACTTACCGTTTATTTGGAATATTGATTGCAATATGCTGGGTCTGTAGCTGTCAATGCACGCATAAGTAGAAAGAGTACTATAAAATACATGTTCACATTTAACTAGCCATATTAGAATAATTAACATGACAAATAACAATTGGTGGTTTACATAGGGACCCCTCTTAGATGACCAACTTTTCCGACTTCTCAGGACCGGACCGACCGAACGAACGAGCGTTTTGTTTGGTGACATGTGAAACTTCTGAAAGAGGTGTGTTCGGTCAAGCAGCGTCATTCTAAAACACTAATCCGATTGGTCAATGCATTTATTGTTCATTCTAGAACGTTCTAGAAGGGTGGAACAATTTTTTTAAAGGATTTTTTAACAATTTAACTGTAAAGAAATTAAACTTTGTAGAAAAATGTAGATAAACTAGATGTGTGAAATATTGATAAACAAGCATAGGGTGCGACAGTGAAACGATCACATATTAAAACACCATACGTATTGAAACATTTATTACTTTGCTGATTCAACATACACAGTATATTGGATGAAAGTACAGTACATAAAAAAGCATTTGATTTAATCAAGGTACGTTTTGGATATTTCTTCCTGTTTGTTTGTTTATAAATAATACTGTATCATTTTATTTAATTTATTAATTTCACATCCAACTGTACTGAACTGTTCATAAAACCTCCATTTCGTTCCGCTTGCTGTGCTTGCAAGCTTCGCAGAGAAGACTATCACCACGAGTAGAATATAACAAGAATGCGTAGGATACTGCACAACAGCTTAAAAAACATGTACTTTTAAACACCGTAATTTTTTGAAGAGTGAGGTTGTTGGCATGATATGCGTGTGCAATTGTTAAAATCCAAACCGATTCTCAAATGTGTTTTATCTCCCTACTACTTTTCACACCATACTCAAAGTGACGTTAAAGAAAAAGTGGGTAAAAAACAAAAAAACTATAAATAGCTACAGTGAATAGCTCATCAATAATGACGGGAAAGCGTTTTGCTTTCATCACGCAGTTTATTTATTTCATGTTGCTTCACAACACTCGTTACATTTCATTGGACCATACAAATAATGTATTTGAGAGTTGGTCAATTTTTACGTCATTAGTACATGTACAAAAATGTGATTAAGAAAACATGGTAAATAAGTCAAGGTTGTACATTTGTCACAGTATGTATGTTCTATGGTTTGTTAAATCACTATTATGATTAGAGATCAGTACAGTATTTACAAGCTCTAGCCTTAAAGAGAAAAATTAAGTAAAGAGAAAAATAAAATATATTAAAAACATTCACCGGTTTTATAATTCATGGGAAAAAAATACACTTTACTGAATATTTTTAAACATAATTGAACAATAAGTTCAAATTTCTGATTGACGATTGAATAGCATCCTGCTCACGTTCCTCCCATGATGCAATAGATTGTCTTTGATTTCACTGATCACTGCTTTTAAATCAAGTACTTTAGTTTGGTTCCATTGTTTGTGGAATACTGTGTTGATTTCGAACAGAGAATCTTCCAATCGATGTTTATAGTCAGCAGAATCACTTTGGTCATTGATTTTCATTTGTTTCAACTGACCTATTGCTGAGTCTAATAAGAATAATTTATTATCTTTGTTGCATGCGATGCAAAATCTTCCATCCTCTTCGGTAATACAATAAACACTTTTGGGGAAACTTTCTTTGGCAAGTGTCATTGATGACCATTTTTCGTTCACTCTGTCATATATGCAAAGAAAATGCTGCTTTTCTTGCTTTACAAAGGTGTAAAAATTGTTTTCGGTGGATAAAGACAGTTCAGGCCTTATGACAATATCTTTTGGAACATCCGTAATACAATACCGAAACGATTGTTGTTCGTATATGCCTACGAATAGACAAAAGAATTTTTTCTCTTCAGATTGTATACCTGATAAAAGAACCGCCAACGTGTTTTTGAAACTTGTACAAGTTAATACTTTTTTTCCATGTCGAATAACCCCTTCATTTTGGAAATCGGAAATTTTACCCTGTAATGGTACGTAATTCGTTATAGTTTTCCATTCATCATTCGAAAAATTGTAGTAAGACATGCTGCTTCTCCGTTTACCAAGTATTTGTTTCTTCAAATACTCTTCTACAACAAACAGTTTGTTATTAATCACACAACATTCGGCGTTGTAAATTGGTTCGAAATAAGGCTTTTTGAATTGAGCTAAATTTGTCTCCAAAGAATATTCTATCAGAGAATCGTAAACAGTGTTGCCTGTTTTGCCTCCTAGAAAATAGAAGCAATTGTTATATTGGGTACAACACATTCCGTTTCTTAGAACAAACGGCAAAGCAATTGTGTCATTTTTTCCCGTTTCCAAATCTAATCTGTCACAGTAGGACCCTTGACTGTTCAAACGAAATCTCAACAGTTGGTACGATTTCATGAGTTCGTATTCTTGGTAGCCTCTGGTGTTCTTTTTCGTGTACAGTTGCGAGTTGATGCAGAAAATAGCTTCGTCATTATCAGCAATCAATCCCTCGTCTTTCATGAATCCTTGAACGAATTCGTTCGGCAAGACACTCCAATCCAATAATGCGAGCAATTCGCAGAGATGTTCTTTTCGTTCAGTTCCATCATGATGAATCCACGACTGAATCTGGTCTACTACGAAAGGCTTGGTGGGCACGTTCAAGTACTTCATGCGTTTAAGAATTTCTTTCAGTTCTTGGAACGAGAGATCCAAAAATGTTGATTTCTTACTTATTTCGGGAAGATTGTTGATGATGAAATCCACGACGATTTCCTTAATTTCTTTTAGTTCGAGTATGCTAGCGATTCGATATGTAGTACAATAATTATCGATGCTCAATGTTTTCAAAAGTCTGTCCGAACATTGCTGCATTAAAACGATCAGCTGAAATCTGTGACTCGTAAACAGAACGTCTTCCAATCGTTCTCTGTTCAGTATCGACAGATCTATGGGTTGAAAGTAAATGAAATCCAAAATGAGTTGGACACTGTCGCTCTGGGCTTCTTTGAGGGAAACTTCAGCGCTTTTAGCTTCCTTGAAACCACTGTTGAACATGACTCTGAAGAAATCGCTAGCTGCTTCTAGCATCAGTTTGTGGGCATGGAACTTCTTACCATCATCACATACAAGAGTGATATCTGTATAGTGATTTGACTCTCTCATGTTGCGCAAGGAAGATTTCATTTCGTCATGAAATTTATCCTGCAGTGATTTACACCTTTAAAAAATGAAAGAAAATTAATTCACGAAATATAATCCTCAAGAGTTCTGTTTTGGTTGACGTGATTATCGATACCCAAAAAACATCGATATAAATAATCGATATAAGTATCGATACTTCTTGAATGTATTATAGAAAAACTGCTTTTATAGGATGACTTATAAATCATGAAGGGGTTTAAAACTCTAATAACTTTTTAGTTTATAGATGTGTTTAAATTTTCTCTTCAGATTTCACAAGTAAACATCTTGGAAATTCTTTTTGCAAAAGTTCAAAACAGAACTACAAATGAAACTCGTAGAATTTTATTTTGGAAATCAGTAATGAATTATTCACGAATTCGTCTTCGGTATCTATAGTTGGTCGCCTAATTGAACGATTCCAGCAACAGGGTTCTGTGAGTGATTTATCACGATCTAGGATACCTTGTTTATCCGCCTTAAACGTCACTGCATCGCACTTTAAAGAAAGATTTGCACTTGTACGCATACAAGATGAAATTGAAACCGTCATATTATCGGTAACTTCAGAATTTGGGTCCACTTTTCAAGAGTTGCGTGAGAATAATCACTGATTTTAAAAATAATACTCTATGAGTTTTGTTTGTTGTTCTGTTATTAATTGGTGTACAGGAAGTTTCCAAGATGTTTACCTGTAGAATCTAAAACTTTTTTATGACTTATGGGTCACCCTATATATGTCGAAAAAAATTGAGGCTATTTAACGAATTTGTTTCTCAAGACAATTCAGGTTTTTCTTACACTGATTTTTTTTTTCAATCATCATCCCAGAAATTCCGCCCAAAAATTTCCAGATTCCACATACATATATTGATACGTTCGAATAAAAATATCGATTGTTTTCCAATGAGGAGATTAGCCAGTAAAGTGTATCAACTCCTAAAGCTAAGTCCCACTGTATATATTTAAAAACACAGTAATACACTAATTTTTATCCAGAAATTTCCTGTTCACATACACGAATATCGATATATACGGATATAAATATCGATAATCCCCTACACCTTCCTATGTATACGGCCCTGTTTTGGATGTTTTTGTTACCTTTCTTTTTCTGCCGATGTACGCTCCATGGTTTGAGCAGTAAGTTGAATGTTCAAGTAACGCTAAGGAAAAATAGGTAATGAATGCCACGTAGTCGGGCAGAATTCGTGCTGTTGCCAAGAAAGCTGTTGCAAATCGAAAGAAAGTTTGCTATGTCTGTGTGTGAACATGTAGCGAAGGTCGTAGTCATTCATATGATCTCGTCGTCATCAGTTTTACTTTCACTTTTCGATCAATCAACTTGGGGGCAGTCTGATTCGCTCTTTTAAATATGAGAAATAATGACGTTATTAGTTCATAGGACCAATAGCAATGAGCATAAGCAAAACTTTCGAGGAGCAGATTGCCGACTTCGTTTGAAGTTTCAATTTTAAGCGATACTGTAGGGGGTCGTTAAACAGCCGATATTTTAGCTTTTCAAGAAAAAATGTTTATACCAATGCTCCTCAAAATATGTTCATGAATAAAGCGTTGTCATGTGCCCAAGTGATACAACTCTGTTTGCAAAAACTATATAGTCGTGCTTGAAAGCCCTTAGCAATACGCTGTGCTCGGCAGGAAAGCCTACAAAATTGTGTTATACAAAAAGGCTGAAGCGTTTATTATAGAAACTAAATTAACATTATGGTGAGTTGGTGATTAAACTCTATATCTCTATATCTCTATATTCTTTACTAACTTCTTTAATAATATTCCAGCAGAAGTATCTGGTGTCACCATCAAAAAAGGTTAATGAAAAGTGAAAATAAAAATTGAGAAAATACTTTTGATCTATCAACAGTTGATTTGTTTAGTGATATATTTTACACTTAACCATAGTTCATTAAATTTTTCATACCGTTAATTGTTAAATTTACGTCAGTTTTTGAGACGCACAATCAATATATAGTGGATTCTGGTTATTATAATATACGGATATACGGATAATGTTATCAATCGGTTATTGTTATCCAGGCTGTCCCAAAACACTGTTTAATGTTTTTATTCATTGTTTAATGTTATCATCCAGTTATTGTTGTCAAAAAGTACTAGAGTTCCAAAGTGATCACAATAACCGACTTTCACTGTATTATAGTTCTTTTGGATAACAATAACCGGCTGACAACATTAAACAATCGATAAAAAAATAAAAGTGTTTTAAGACTGACTTATTATGATAACAATAATCGATTGCTAACTGGTTATTATCCGTGAATATAATAACCAGAATCCACTTCAACACCAAGTTGACTTATTTAAATTTGGCGCCACCGTGGTAATCGTATGACGTGTAGAAGACGCGTCTCTGTTTCTGCCGTGCGTTAAACAACGATGATACCTGCGATCTCGGGAGTGGGAGGAGGTGAGGTGAGGTGATGAATGATGGCGAACTTGCCCTTCCTATTGCCAACTCATAAGGCGGAAATAGAAGAAAAATCATCTTCGAATTGTTCGTTTTGTTTCGGTTCATCTTCGTTTTAAAAGAATGTTTCACGCCTCGTCGACGTAGTATCCAAATTCACATGATTATCGTTTGTAATTGTCTGACAAACACAAAGTTTGTGGCATAAAGGGGCGTAGTGAGAGAAATATTTTGATGCCTTACCAGAGAGTTCATGCTTTTGAGTTTTTTTGGTCTTTATTTTCGTTGAAATGAATTCACTTATTTGTCACAGGACTGTTTGATTTTAATTTATTATACGGTAACGACACAAAAAAAATTGGATGAAGTTTGTTTGTTTTATACCACTTTTTTGCAAAAAGTCAATTAGTTGATGATTAGGAAACTGAACAAGCCATGGCTTCCACGAATGCTGCCACCGATCGATCAGTTATTGCTAAGAAATTAGTCGACAATTTATTGAATGACTTCCGCAATTTATCCAACGAAGCCAAAAGAAAACATACACCTTTAAAAGAAGTGAGTTATTTCGGGTAGTTAATTCTTAATTAGTAGTAATTGTCATTACTAGTAATGTAACGTTCACATTTGTTCTGATGTCATCGTGCTGCTTTAATGATTCTATTTGTATTACAGGACCATTCAAATGTCATGTTGTAATGCTCAGTGTGAATCGAACATCAAAGCATTACATTTATTAAAACATAAAACTTTTACGGCCGGTCCTGGGTACCAGTTCTAATGCTTTGATGTTAGGAGTGAACATGATGTATATGATGACATTTTAAGAGATTTGAATATTACAAGGTGTTCATATAAAAGAATTGAGCGTATACATTAGTGCTATTAGTTTAGAATAAAATTAAGATAATACAAGTATTTGTTACGTTCGCATAAATTTTGGAATGTCTCATATTTACTCTGTTTGTGATAGTTAATGTTTTGTAATCACATGCTTCCCATGTTCCTGTGAACACCTTGTACGAGGTTATTTAGCAATCCGAAATTAAATTGGTGGTAAAAAAAATTCTAATCTGAATTGTTGAACCTTTTTGTGTCCATCAATTGACGGACAGTATTGAATTTATGAATTTTATGTTTGCTCATGATCAAGTTTCATATGTCAAATTTTAATCACAGATGCTATACTATACAGTAGAGTCCGGTGATCCGATCTTCGCTCATCCATACAATCCGACATCACCAACTCTAGGGGAATCACAGTACTGGGGCGGGAAATCGTAAATAAATATAATACTGTAATAAATGCCCTTATTGAAATAGGGAATAAAATAATAAATACAGTAGAGTTTCTCTAGTCTGACACTCTGCTGATAGCAGGTCAGTAAACAAAATTGTTTTTAAACGTTAAAAAAACAAAAAACAAAATTGACGAGTTTTGTGTGTAAATTAATGCAGATTGAATTTAATAACTAACTGTCTGATTGAAATGATGATTAATAAACATTAAACTATATACATTTATTTGTGTTTCGTGTAATCGAAATTTTCGATTATTCGACAATCAATTGGTTTGTTTCAGGTCGGATTATCGAGAGACTACTGTACATTATATAGCAAGTGTTTGCATGCATGTTAAATTAAAAGCATGTTAATTTCATATTAGAAATTATAGTACATTGTAATCATGGAACAATCTATATTTGTCACATTTTTTTTTGGCAAAATATGGCTTCGATGTTTGTCCAAAAATCTAATATTTGTCACGAAAAGTCAGTTTTAATGAAGAACAATATAAATTTCAAAAAGTAAACTAAATGTGACGTAGAGAGTAAGGCTTGAATAACCAAACTGGAATGAATTCACAAAGTATTTGCAATTGATTCTGTATTCGTTGGATTCAGTTCATCAGTTTTTCTGGAGCGGATTAATGACATATAGAGGTTCTAATGTGTACTTTGTAATAATAATTCTTGTATTCTGTAAATACATGTATAATTACAAGCATATGTGTCATGTTGAAGTAATATATGAATTACTTAACTTTGCATACATAATATCGGGTTCATATTACAGAAAATTTTAATTATTGAATTTATGGGGGTTTGAATTTTTTTTGAACAGCATATGTTGTCGGAGAAGCACGTAATGCGAATGTGAAAATTACAGCTGTTTTCCCCATGTTCAAATCTTTTCTTGTGTTGAAACGTGAAATGCCTATTACTATTGTGTGCACATGTGGCTACATAATGAATTGGTGCATTTTATATTTATTTATTTATAGTTCATGTTTGGTTGCATTTTTGCTTGACATGCAAAATCAGATGTTGTTTTTTTTGTTTTGTTTATCACAGATTTTAGTTCATTTCTAACTTTTTCAAATCTTATTGACATTTTACGTTTCAAAGTTAATTAATGGAATTTGTTAATGTTTATAATTAATTTCAAAATTTAGTCATCATATGACTAAATTTAGCCTACTAAATCACTACATTAGCAAACTGAAAAAATTGTGACAAAACAATTTTTAATTTTGAAAAATAAATTTATTTATTTTACAGGCTGCCGAATCTGGAATTATATTGGTTCGAAATGCAACAACAAGATCGGATGATTTTATTACAGGTATTGAATCCAATTTTTTATATATTTGCACATTGTTTTATAAATGTTAAAAGTTATTTCTTTTCATATTTATAGTCATGATACAAGAAAGCAATGAAATCTTACAACCATTGATAATGGGATGTGAAACCAAAAATCCTAGAATCGTACAAATTTGTGTGCTAGCTATGCAAAGATTAATAGCCCACGAAGCAATTTCAGTGGTAAGTGCGCTAATTAACAATTTTTAAAAGGTCAGTTGATCTTAAGTTCTATTCGCTCTACGAATGATACATGGTTATGCTAAAAATATATTGATTTGCCATTGTTTGATTTTATCATACCAATAAACGTATGTTTTATGCACACAATGCCAATCGGCCATAAAATCACTTTTTAGTGTTGCATTACGATATTGCTTTTAATATGGAAGGGAATTTTGCTATATTTTGTGTAATGTGTTTTGGTTTGTAGTGAAGGTTGAACATGTTTTTTCCAGTTTTGTTTTTGAAGCAAATCTATTCTTTGTAGTTGTTCTACACATGTGCAGATGTTTAGTTTTTCATTAAAATCCAAGCATGTGTGTTTGATAGTTTATAATGATAATTCTTGAATGACTTTCAAAAAATTGGGTTTTGTTTGATTTTGTTTTTCTTGTCAAGTGAAAATACTAATACAAGTAATAATAATAATACATGATAAATGTATACATATATATTAACAAATTATATACATTATTCGTTGTTATCCACAATTTTGTTAATTAAATTATTGCGTAGTTTTTGTATTTTGTTTGTAATTTTTTTGTTTTGATTAGTACACTTTTCAATTTCAGAAATTCATTAATTATTTAATGTTAATAGTAATACAGCGTGTACCAAAATGGTTGAAGCAGTTTGGAAGTTTAGTATTTTTGTAAGTATGTTGCACAAAATTATTAAAACTGGTAGAAATGAAAGAGTAAGTTTACAAAACATCCTACAAGTGTTCAATGTGTGCATCTTTGTTCGCATATTTTGCACTTTTAAGATATGTTTTATAAACTTGTAGAGTTACTCTTTCATTTCTACAAGTTTTTTATAATTCTGACATACTTACAAAAATATTACACTCCCAAACTTCTTCAATCATTTTTGTACACGCTGTAATAATGTGATTTAGTGAATAAAAAACAAACACATGTACAGTAGCAATCCTATACAAGTGGTGACATCTTTTTTTGCTGACCCTGTATAGCAGGTTTTTATTTTCCAAAAACTCAATTTGTATTGGTTTTTACAGTATAAAGTTTATTTATCATATGTGTCATAATTTTCAAAGTGTTTAAAGAATGGATCTCATCTCATGAATGCATCTCACATGCAATTTTTAGTGTGGCAAGTCGAGCAATTTTGGTAACCACTGTGTCATCAGCTTTTTTGGGCAATTGGTAACCTGACATCACAGCTGTGCACAAATTGCTTGACTTGCCACACCAAGAATTGCTTGTCGGGAGACCTTTATTCATTATCACAGAACTTGCACATAACATGTAAGATGATTTATTATAAAAAATAAAACAAAGAAAACTGCATAAAACTGAATCCACAGATCTATTCTCTTATTGTTAGTGTATCTCACCTAGTGTATGTGTTGTATTAATTTCATTTGTTGGTTATCTAGACGGCAGCTAATAATATTATTAACAGTATGTGGCTACTAATGGAATCGGGAATCGAAGAATTAAAATTATTACAAACCATCACATTACTTTTGACAACCAACAGCAATGTTCAGGGAGATGCATTAGCAAAGGTAATTTATTACGATAACGTACAATGAGAATCGCGTTTAATAATAATTCATTAAATGACAATAATCGGTCATTTATTTATTCATTAACATAAATTCATGAATATTTTATTCATTTTTTTTTTAGGCAATTGTGTTATGTTTTCGGTTATATTTTGCCAAAGATATGATAACTGTCAACACAGCATCGGCAACTGTACGACAACTAGTTGATTTAGTTTTCGAAAGGTGCACGGCAGAAAGCATTGTACATCCTCCAGGTGAGTCTGGTTTCGAAATTAAATCGTCAACAGGTTCGTAGTCATCAATCTATAACTAACAGATTATTTAAGATAATTAAAATATGATTACTATGTTTTTCACAAGAAGAAGAGCTGGACGAAGTGAATTTTGAAGAACTTAAAGTCGGAAGTCGGAATCCTCCGAAATCTTTGCATCCATTTGCAGCTGATGCGTTTCTTTTATTTCAGGTATTTCTAAAAAAAAATTTTATCACTAGTAAAATTAATTCTTAAAGAAACAAGTTTTTCTTCTCACTGACTAGATATTATTCACATCATCACCACGTTGCGTCACCTTTCTACATGCTTTGTCAGGCAGAAAAAAGGATAGGAAAAAATAGTGTGGCTAGAGAATGCTGTGTGAACAGTTCACCTGAGTCTCTCTCACAGTTTTCCTTTTTTCCTATTTTTTTGCTACTTGACAAAGCCCGTAGGATGGAGACGAAACGTCAGTGGGTAAAATAAAAATTTTTAGAAATTTTTTTTTACTGGCAATAAATTATGTTTATCAGGAATTATGCTTCAAAATGTTTTTCATTTCTAACCATAAATTGTAAAACTTCATTGGAAAAGTTTGTATTATTGTAGGATCTAGTTCAACTAGTGAATGCTGATCAGCCATTTTGGTTGATCGGTTTAACGGAAATGACTCGGACATTTGGTTTGGAGTTGTTGGAATCGGTACTGACTAAGTTTCCTCATGTTTTCTTCAAGGTACGGTGTTACGAGTAATTGCACAATATTGTCACTTTTTGTATTTGTTTGTACATGGACTAACATCGTTTTTCGTAATATTCATAGTATCGAGAGTTCAGCTTTTTGTTAAAGGAACGAGTATGTCCGCTGGTCATCAAACTATTTTCACCCAATATCAAATATCGACAAGGTTTACCACCAAACGTTCAACAAACGACACCATTTGACAAACCGTATTTTCCAATTTCGATGAGACTATTGCGAGTTGTTTCACTTCTAATCCAGAAATACTATCCTTTGCTGGTAATTTATTATAATTATTATTGTCTTGGCTAGGAAAAATTATGTTTCAATATTATTTACAATTTTAATTTACACATTGACAGGTCACCGAATGTGAAATCTTTTTATCACTAGTAGTCAAATTTTTAGACCCCGACAAACCTAATTGGCAACGATGTCTGGCGCTCGAAGTTCTGTACAAATTAGTAGCGCAGCCCAATTTGCTCAAGTACGCTATGGGGGTTGCTGTATTGTCCTTTTATCGTTGTGTTGTTCAAATTAAGTTTACGGTTTGTATTATTTTTTATATTTATATTCATAGATCATTCTGTCAGTGTTATGATATGAAACCTCATAGCACCAAGATATTTTACGAAATCTTACATGCGCTGGATGCGTACATTCAATCGTTGTTTACCGTTTCCGTTCCAAATCAGTCCTCTATACCTACCGGTAATTTGTATAGTTGCGTGCCTTTTTTATTTTCATCTTTTTACATACGTTGGTTATTTTACAAACAATTTTATATTTTCAATGAGTAGTTTGAATAGATAAATATTTTTATAAACATAGGTAACAGCTCGACACAGACGCAAGGAACACCACCAGCCATTCTTGCAGGAATGCCCGTCGGTCCTGGCGTGACGCCGCAACCGGCGTTTTTTTATCATGGTATTTGGATACCCCTGACGATCAATGTCGTGACTAACATCAATAAATCTGTTTTGTAAGTAATGAAATTTCTTATTTGGTTTATTATTATTATTTTCGAAATTACTGTAAAAAAATGTTTGTTTTTTATTTACTGTTGGTTTGTTGGTGAACTTTTAGCTTGGAAATGATGGAGAAACTGGAACCACCTGTCATACCAGATGGTCATGGGATATCTATCGCGTATGCATGTTTATTGGAAATCATAAAAAGCGTCGCAGCAATCATCGATGGTGAAGTCGATACCAATTCGCAAGGCGATTCAATTGGAGTTACGGTTAACGAAAAAGGTGAGTGGTCTCCCACAAATATACAGGCTCCTCTCGGTTTACCGAACGTTCACTACAATGAAAGTTTCGATTTTCAGGTTTGCACGAACAATTGATAAATTCATCATGGTGTGGCTTGTTGAAGGCGTTATTTTTGCTCTTGGAAGCTAGGTGAGCTGATAAAAGACTTCATTTAATCGTACCATATTTTTGCGAATTTAAGATGCATCTAATACAAGATTTTACACAAGGCGCGTCTTATATAAATTATAATAAACAACTAGGTAAAATACAAAGATTACTATTCATATATATAAAACGCTTAGGTAACATGTACATTAGGGTCATGTGGTAGGGTTTTCGCTGGCTGATTGATTGAAAGACGATGGCTGACTTGGTGAGATTTGAATTGAGATTCCTGACGTTTGAAGAACGAAACAGGATTTCTGTTTGATTCTGGTGTATGTTACAGTTAGGTTATTATATTACTGATAGGTTATAAAAGAATATATGATTGAGTGTGTTATTTGGGGTTTTCAGTATTCTCCAGTAGCTTCATTACAAAACACATTACATTAGAGCCAATCATAGCTTAAGTTTCATTGTTCCGTAAGCTGTTTCTTAGGTGTATTTCACTTGTGCAGCTTATGATTGGGTGCGTCCTATATAATTCATTTTTTTTTACTCAAACTCCTAAAAGTCATGTTTTATATTCGGGTGTGTCTTGTATTTGAGCGCATCATATATTCGCAAAAGTATGGTAACTTTTTATTTTTTTTACACTGAAAATGCTCAATCAAATAATGAAGCTTGAATGTTTTTTACAGTACTGATGAATCGGCTACGGAAAATATTTTGAAAGCAGTACAATGCTACACGAACTTGAGTGGTCGCTTGAACATGAACGTTCCCCGCGATGCATTCATTACAGCTCTTTGCAAAGCGTCACTGCCTCCTCATTACACTCTGACGGTTCTCAACACGCAGAACAAGCAGCAAGACTTGAACACTAACAATAGTGCGTGTTTTCCTATATGTTTGCTTTAATTTGTATGGTTAAATTGCGAGTGCTATGTTTAATGTTTTTAAAATGATTTGTTGCAGTGTACAATCGAACCCTGAATCAAGACATGGGAACTACCATTAACATGGGGCAGTACATGGGCGAAACTGATTTGCGGCAGCAGATCGTTGCCGTCGGCACTCCACTTCCTACTGCGTCGTTACCAATCGGTACCCAGCAAGGACCTGTCATGGTTTGTGATTTTTTTTCACTGTGTTTTTTGTTTAAAAAACTTTTTTTTTTCATTTATTTGTTGTTGGTTTGCCGACTATGCAAAATATATATTTTAATAATGCATACTGGTTCATATTAATGACAATTCGGAATTTTCAGTTGACAGCCAAGAACTTGCAATGTATGCGAGCAATACTGGGGCTGGCTCATTGTCATGGAAGTGTGTTGGGCACTGCTTGGCATCTGATTCTTACTACGTTACAGGTGATTATTGAAATTTTATTCAATATGTACATTTTAATCGACTTTATCCGAGCCATTATGATTGTTGTGTGACGCTGAGGTTGTATAGGGTGTCTACCGTGAGATGTTGACGTTTGGAAAGTCCATTTTTATATGCATTATATTAGCTTCACTTGTCGGTGAGCCAGCTGGGATTTGAACATATACTGCTATTTACAAACTAGTAAATACCTTGTCAAAAATGAAAAGGAAAATGACGGGAAAGTTGCTCATATTGCTCATGTTGTCTGCCATATCTCATATTGCTGTTGCAATATTCATTAGTTATTTATTCATTTAACTCATAGCCATGGCTACTTCATGAGCTACGTCATTCGAGCTTCATGTCTGATTGGTCATACACTAATGATGTAGCTTATTTCTAATTGGCCGGCTATAAAACATTTCTGATTGGTCGGCTATAGCAGTGCGCGCAAAAAAAAAAAAAAAAACGGTCTCTGGTTTTTTATTTAAAGGATGTTTATGATAATATACTGTATAGTCCAGTGGACCAAAAATCACACATAAATTGAAAACTGCATAAGTCCAATGTAACAAAAATCGCACAAATTGAATCAAAAATGGAATCACTTGAAACTCGCTTAATTCTAATAACACATCATTCAAAGATCGCATTAATCTAGATTCACCTGAATCGAAATTCGCATAAATTAAAATTCGCATAAATCTAAACTTGTAGAAATCGAAAATGTGATAACTCACAACTTGCATAAATCTAAACTTGCCTAAAGCATATTCTTAAAAAGCATTTTCAATGAACTTGCTCATATCAAGTTATACAAATGTGAATGCTTGGTGGAATTGAAGCAGAAACTCAATTCATGTAGGAATTTTGTAGTGCCTGTCGGAGCCACAGTGGCGCTGCAGTCATTCATTTTGTGAAATGGCAACTCTGACTGACCAAGCACAGGTTGTGTGGTAGTATTCAGAAACGAATGCAGGTTACTTGGGGGAAATGTTACACAACACGTGGTGCGAGTTAGATTACCACCTAGACATTCTTCATGTCACCAAAGACATTTGTGGATTAAAGTAATGTTTTTATGAAACTCGAATAATGTCATTATCTTTTCTATATTTAGTTATGGTTATGTACGTATTTACCTTCAAATTGCGAGATTATAAAATGAAGACATCTCATGGTGGACACCTTGTACATTTGTTTTTTGACATGTATAATTTCTAATACTCCGGTTTTGGAAAGATGCGGTATGATTTTTGGGAAGTTGTACTATAATTAGAATATAGAAAAGAATAACTTTCTTGTTGGGTTGTATCGTTAGCATCTTGTGTGGATCCTTGGATTAAAGCCTTCGACGGGTGGCAGTCTGAAGGCTGGACGAGTGAATGATTGTCCGAATGCTGTTATCACTACTGCCGTTATGGCCGATTTGCCGGTGCTCTCGTCCATGTTATCCCGCTTGTTTGAGAGTTCTCAGTACTTGGATGACGTCGCTCTTCACCATCTCATTGATGCCTTGTGCAAATTATCTCAAGAGTCTATGGAATTGGCTTACACAAATAGGGTAAAGTTCATCATTTTCAATCGCACAATTGTTTCGATATTCAGCATAGGTTGTCGTTTGATCATTGCTTTGTCAATCACTTGCAGGAGCCTTCTTTATTTGCTGTTGCGAAATTACTAGAAACTGGGCTTGTAAATCTATCTCGTGTCGATGTTTTGTGGCGACCAATCACAAATCACCTTCTCGAGGTAAATAATAAATTTGCATATTGTAATATATACATAAATTTTGATTATTTATTAGCTAGGCACTGTAACAGTACGTTTTTGTTATTGTTTTTTGGTTACTAGGTCAGTCAACATCCACATATTAAAATGAGAGAGTGGGGTGCTGAAGCGGTTACAATGTTAGTGAAATCTGCGCTAAATTATAAATACGAAACGCCGCTGAGAGAAAATCAGGTTTCGTGGATTTGGTTTATTCGTTTTGTTTTTGTGATGATTTGATGGAAACAAACCTATGAAACCTGTTTTGTGTGTATGTTCAACAGAAATTGCAGGGCATGCTACTTCTGCCGTTGCAAGAGCTGTCAAATTTCAACCATCCCGACATCCGACAGAAACAACTCGAAACGATTCTCCAGATTCTCCATAGTAATGGCGAATCGATGAATCACGGTTGGCCTTTGATTTTAGGAATGATCGGTGCCATATCAGATACACATAGGTTCGTTATTGGATGAATTTTAGTCGAGTTCTCGTTAGCAACAGTTTTATTCACCGTGTTTTTTTGAGTATGCATTGTTAATAATGCATTTTACTTACAATATTTGAAACTTTTCAATCGTTATAAAAACTAGTCACCCATACAGGGTGTTCCTGAAACATCTAATTCAATGTTACCCACAGATGCTACACATTAAAACAAAGCAAAAAGTTTATATAAACTTGGGTCTAGAAATGCTTCTCTATTCTGAGATGACACTGGGCGAAGTCAGGTGATTTCATAGGCTTATTTGTCTAGACCCATGTTTATATAGATTTTTGTTTTGATGCATAGTAGCATCTGTGGTTAAAATTTGACTAGACCTTTCAGGAACACCCTGTGTAACAGGCTACGACGAGCGGTTCATTAATTGTCTATACATTTGTTTTTCAGTGAAAATCTTATTAGGATTGCCTTTCAATGCATGCAGTTAGTCGTTGCTGATTTCTTGCCAATTATGCCCAAATCTTGCTTGCAAATATGCGTCGATACCGCAGCCAAATTTGGGTCACAAAACCAGGAATTGAACATCAGCTTAACAGCTATTGGTTTGCTGGTGATTACTTTGCCATTTAGTATACGGTATTTATTATTTAATTTTATATTTTCATTGTGTAATTCAACTAAAATTGTTTGGACAGTGGAATGTGTCGGACTACTTCTTTCAAAATCAAGAAAAAATACGCGAAGCGTTAGAAAAAGAATCCGTGGAAGCATCTCGGATGCCAGCGTTTGACCAGCTGTGGATGTGTTTGTTTACACGGCTGGGAGATCTGTGTGTTGATTCGAGACCCGCTGTTCGCAAAAGCGCAGGACAGACGTTATTTTCGACCATCAGTGCCCACGGTTCACTTTTGGCACAAACTACGTGGCAAACTGTCCTTTGGCAGGTAACCACTTTATTTTATGTATTTTTTTTTAATATTATATGGGGTGTTTTTAAAAATGCTACTCATTTTGCCTACCTACAGTGACATAGCTTATGAGACCATAGACTTATGCATGTATGTGATTTCACTACCGGTGTTATTTCTGAAAGGAAGTGTTTACACATCCAAGTTTATATGAGTCGTTTGCATTGTTTTAATGCATAACATCTGTGGTTAATATTGGACGAGACAAATGGGAATATACCCTGTATAGTAATAAGCTCACCTTGAAAGAGCTAGCTATGTTTGTGCAATGCCTGTACTAATTTGTGGTTTGGTTACCGATTGTCATTTTAGGTGCTCTTTCCTTTATTGGACCGAGTTCGTGCGTTGTCTGGATCGGCATCGACCGATAAAACCGATATGGGCGGAAACATTCTCATTCACCATTCACGCAACACAGCTCAGAAACAGTGGGCCGAGACACAAGTTCTGACGCTGTCTGGCGTCGCTAGAGTTTTTAACACGAAACGCGAAGTGCTCATGTTGCTCGGAGACTTCCCTCGTGCGTGGGCGTTGCTCTTAGAATTCATCGAGACGGCCGCTTTGAGCAAAAATAATGAGGTGAGTTTGTTTTGTTTTTTCCATACCCTTTATATTAGCTCGATTGTGAGCTGAAAATGTGACATCTACTGCCATCTGCAGTCATTTTACGAGAATAATACTGTGTAGTCCAATGTACCAAAAAACACATAAAACGAGAACCGCCCAAGTCCAATGTAAGAAAAAATTGCATATATAAATAAATGAACCGAAAATTGCAGAAATCAAAATGGAATTGCTCAAAATTTGCATAAATTAAATATCAAATTACTCAACGATTGCATAAACTTAAATTCGCATAAATCGAAATGTGCAGAAACCAAAACTGAATTTTTTTTTTTTTGCATTATGTATGTACATACAGTATATCTGTGTGTGACAGCAATATATATATGTATATAATGAGTATGCTTAAAAAGCATTTTTAATGTACTTGTTTTTTCATATTATGTAGGTGTCGCTCGCAGCCTTGAAAAGTTTTCAGGAAATATTGCATATATCAAAATCCACAGAGGAAAGGAAGGATAAAGGCAGCAATAAAAATAAAGAGGACGGGGACAAGTGGCGAGTTTTGAATTTTGATATAATCATGATATTTACATAATGAATACAATGGTATTTACATTTTAATATTCATTGTTGTCGTCATTGCAGGACTGATTTACCCGAAGACGCTGCCTTATGGACAACGGCCTGGAAAGTGTGGCATAAGATAGGAACCGATAGCACGAGACCACCGCCAGACGTCTTCAACAAAGATAGCAACAAGAAAGAACTCAGTTTGCTATACGTTCCTTCTCAGCCGTTTCTAACTGCATTGGTTCAAATATTCCCAGCATTGTTTCAACACATCAAACTTAGGTAAAATTGTTGACAAACTGGTTTCGTTGTGGGGTTGTAACGATTTGCAACGTTGATTCAAATTTTCTTGATTTTTGATTCAGGTTTGTGGCTGCTGATCTTCAGAAATTGTCAACAGTGCTGCAGAACGCCATAGCAATACCGGTTCACGGAGAAGCGTCGCCATTCATCATTCCCGCTTTAACCGAAGTTATTCTCACGCCATTGCAAGAATGCATCTTGCAAATCATGGAAATGCTGCAAAAGGTGAGAAAAAAATTGTATACTTGTACACATCTTAGTTTGAGTTGTGATGTCATGAGTGCTGGAGGATTAGTTTTAAAATTAAAGGAAGGTGGAATCCACTTCTGTATTGTGGTACATGACTACATAAAGTGTGCTCTTAAAATCGTTTTTTAATGAACCTGTTCATTTTTGCAAGAATTATATATGTATATTGATTTGACACTTTTACAACTGAATAACCTGTATCATTATAGGCTGCATCCAAATCATCTTGTCAAACGTTAGTTGTGGGTTTTTTTTTTAGTATATGCTGTTTGTAATAATTTTTTTTTGTGTTGATTGGTAGAATTTTTTTTTATTGTTGTGGATATTTATTTAAAATTAATTGGTGAATAATACTGGATTCGTCCTTTGACGTTAGTTTCTACCAGCCATTAGATGGCGTTACTTTCTCGGTAGATAATATTTTTATTCACGGTAGGTGCATAGTGGTGAAGGTTACTTTATTATAAAATGCATTTGATTCACTCAATATAGTCTCTAAACATAAAGTACTACAATCAAAAATGGCAAAAGTTAAGACGCTATGGTTAATGTGAATCGAGGCTGCTTTGAAAATTTTTACAACTTGCGCTGAACAGTTTCAAAAGTGAAATAAATTGTATAAAAAAAAAATTGTCTTTCATAGGAAACCATAAACGGAAGTGAAAATTTATCAAACATGATGCCTTTACTTTTCAATCAATTGCTCGTATTTGTGAAGTATGGGTGCCAAGCCCCTTCGTATGGACGTCTCGAGACTCGGAGTGTGACTACTGTCAAAACCGTTACGGTACAATTTGAGGAATTGTTGTGATTATTATTTATTAGGATGCACTCTCAAAAGTTATATGTTGGTAAATCTTGATTTTCTTGTCATTGTGTATGTACTGCAGAACGATTGGTTAACGATGAACTTTGTGCCTTTTGCTGAAAAGGCTTTAGAAATCGTAGTATCGATGTACCAACAGTGTGCTTATCACCCAGGAGTGATATCTTCGAACGTTTTACATAACATCATCAAGGTTGGTAGTATGTTAATGGTATTCATTAATTTTACAGTTAATTGTAAATTAGAATTAATTATTTTGTTTATTATTTTTTAGGCTCTTCAATTGCCATTAAGCTTGAAATACAAATGCCCTTCTCAGAGTACTTGGAAACTAGCTATTGCTTCTTTACTTTCAGTATTAAAGATTGGTCTCAACGTTGCTCGACGCAATGGTAACTATCACCTTTCATTATGGAATAAAATTAATAATAAATTAACGTAATTTTATTGATGTAAATAATGTTACTAACTATGTTGTTTTTGCTTTTTTTTAGAGAAAGCATTTCAGGGAATTTGGAATGATTTAGCGTTAGCGTTGGAAGAATTTCTATTCTCGGAAAGGTTTGATGATTAGTTTGATTTTGAATTGAAGAGCTTCAGGCAAAATAGTTACATGATAAGGAACACTTTTCTCAAAAATGACTTTTTGTATCAAACTGTCCATCGGTATCTAGACAGGGTTTATTTTATTTTTCCTGAAGGAGGGAAGATATCCATATTTGTTTGCAGGGATACCGAGTACTTAAGTACCGAATACTTAAGTACATGTAACAAGTACATTTTAAGTACTTGGTACTTGTATTTAAGTACTTTGTAATATGTAGTACTTGGTACTTGTATTTAAATACAAACTACGGTATTTGTACTTAAGTACCTAATAAGTACTTGAAATATAAGGAAGTAGAAATATTTGGGTCTGAAAGGGAAATTCCTCTTT
>JAQIWH010002440.1:0-24619 GCA_034695005.1 Cryptops parisi | reverse complement strand
CAATAATAGACTACAACTTGTAGTCTGGATTTCGATGCGAGGGTTATGTTCTGCCTGGATAGACAACATGACGTTCTAGTCGTATACTCATATAGTAATGTTTCAACTATTATGTATACAGTAATATGTTTCATAAGATGTTTCAGAATTTTTATTACAAACTTCTAAGCCATTTACGGGTGTACAAAAGAAACAACGTTTTCCCATGCGAAAATTTCCAGAAACCAGCGCAGCATGTGATACAGATGCCCGAAGTTGCACCTAAGATGAGCTTCACGTGTGGGCGGGTAGCAAACTTTGCAATTCCATGATAATACAGACAGCATTTTGGTCGTTTGTGTCACGTGACACAATTCTTTTCGAAGCTTTTCTTAATCAGCTCGTGTGCGGACACACATGTTTTCCAGCCATGCAACAACTATGAGAATTGAAAGGCTTCGGGAAATATAAGCCATAGTTTTGAAATTGTTCAGAAAAGTTTTTTTAGTGAAAACTAAAAAAGTATCACAATAAAGCAACAAGGTGATTCTCTATGTTATGTTTCCCGTTTTCCTGGAAAATCCAAGAAGTAGTAAAGTAACAAGCTAGAAACAATACTGAGAGACAGTTTGGTGGAAAAACGTCATTTTTGGAAGAGTGCTGGTTATCATTATATTGCCCGGAACCCTCAATTCAATAAGGGCTCCATTGTGGTTCATGCAATACCCCGTAGATATTCAATTTTTACCATGCTTTCCTCATCATTTCAGGTGTGATTGTTCCAATACTAAATGCACTTTTTCGGACAATGGTGCAATGCACTCTGATTAACTAGTCGTGGAGTCAATAGTAACTCCCTAAGCTGCTATATATAATTACATTCGCAGACAATTGATTGGAAACACACAAGTTTTAATCAACAACATAAATAACATCAAATTAAAGATATAAAAAAATTAAAAACACCCTCTAACACAATTTCAAGAGCTATCAAATGATGTATTACATGTGTTACAGAATCGAAATATTAATTTCTAATTACTCATTAGAAATTAGAAATTTCTAATGAGTAATTACCAAGACCAAAACATTGTTGTTTCGATCAAAAATACTTGTTAATTTAGGCAAGTTTGGCTGCGGCAGTATTATGGGTCTGGGGCTGTTTTTCTTAGTTTGTAGTGAATTTGTTGCATTTTATTTTGATAACACAAAATTTATGTTTCCAATTAATTGTCCGCGGCTGTATGATTTGATATATCAAGCAGTTTGGATATGTTCTTTGGTTTATTTACTATTAATCACTGAAATGCGCTCAGCAATTGTAACTACCCTGTACTTTCCAAAGGAAAAAGTCATTAAAAAAACTTCAGTATTTACAAGCTTTGAATTAAAACATGTTAGTTTCACAAAAAACAAACAAACAAACTAGAATTAATCTGGTGCCGGTACTTAAAAAAGCCTTTACTCTTTTTGTCACCATCACTCATTAATGTGGTTAGTTTCAGTGAATGTTGAAATAGTATATTCGACATCCACTGAAACGGAGGACTCATTGTTACTCCACATTGTTTTTTAAAATAACAGTATTTCTATATTTTCGTATCGAATATTAAACGTTTTAGCAGTGAAAACTTATCAGCTTTAAAAGCTTTTTGTGGTTCAATAACACGCCACTGAAGAAAAAATAAACAACCAAGGCAACCAAGCATTAATGATGAAATTGGTGAGCGAGAGCAAAATCTTCTCAAAAGCCCCGCGGATGGCTCGTACACACAGAAAAATACAAACACACACACGACAATTGGTCAAAGAAGAAGTAAGAGGAAGACGAGTCACTCTGCTGTAAAATACGGACCAAAAGAAAATACGGTTCGGACGTGGTTGAATTCCTCACGTTACCCGACGGTTTGAGGAAAAAAAAAAAGAAGAAAAAAACAACAATTCCTACAAGAAAACCCACAAATAGAACGGTAAAAAAAAAGAAGAAGAAAAAAACCAAACCGAAAATTGTGGAGAGTGGTAAGTGAAGTTGTGGTAACGAAGGCGAGAAAGTGCGGAAAAGCCCAGCGCGTCAGGTAGCCGGAGGAAACGAGTCGATGACCAGGATTACAGCAATAATGGCTTCTCTCAGCACTGAGAGGGCCCTATCGGATTCCCATTTATTTTAAACAGCGGTAAACTCTCCGCACGTGCCCCCTCAATCCTCCAGAGGGGGTCTGCCCACTCCCAAGGGACAACAAACTGCTATTACTACTACTACGCCAACGCCACTTTGGTCCAATCCTCTTCGTTTTACCTTTTCTTCACTAGTATACTACCACCACCACCACTACTACTACTAGTAGTACAGTACTAGCATCTTGAACAGTTCGTCTTAAGTTTCGCTACCCTTATTTCATCGCCAGTCAAAAGTGACGAAGAAGCACCAGTGACAACATTTATTGTCGCATAACGTTAAATTAGTTGTTTTTTCAAAACTGAATTAACTTAATTACTAAATGGCCAATTAGAAATAGCGGCATAAAACAAAAGTTTTTGCACAATCATTAATTAAGTTACGTAAACCAATTGAGAATAATATTGACAAAGAAGTCTCGCAATTCCGGGATACCTACTAACTGTATTAAGATTATAATTCATCACAAATATATTACTAACCAACCAAAACATTTTATTTACTAATGACTAGATTGAAGCTGCATCGATTGACCAATAAAAATACATCGAAACAAATGTATTCCTTTCTAAATAACTAAAAACTTTCAGCATTGTATGCGTTTAAAATGCATTATAAACTCTCTAAAAAAAACAAGCCTAGTAACACTCACTTTATTGAACTACTGTTTCTACATGTACATCTGCTACATGATCAGTTTTATAGCTTTAATTACGCTTATACTGGTAGTACTAATGTCTTGTAAAATTTATGATAAACAAATACATTTTATGTCACTGCAACTGAAAAACTCAGCATTAGTTTGAGAATATTTTTTCAGAGATAATTCGTTCCTAGGTATTAAAAATCTAATTAATGTTGACGTTACGTAATAAATTGTTTTGTTTTTTTTTAAATTTATGTAACCTCTTAAATGTTCTGTAAAGCAACATTTACTTATGAATTCTATGCGGTTTCATAGTTTCCTGTTACAGTTTATCAGAGTCAATTTGAAGTTACACACCATTAGAAATGCTATGAATAATTGCTACACGTTAATACAAATAATCTACAAGATAACACAAGAATGTTATACTGTAGGGGTTCGGCAGTCGAACTCGTAGTCAAGATCTGCTTCAGATCCGCACGGTTAGTGCCCGTTCGCTGGTTTGGCGGGAAGGGAGAAGTTGAGACAAACCGTTTAAAAGCAGCAAGAAAACAAAATGCCTTAAAAGTGTTGTACTCTTTGTACTATTTGGATTCCGACGATACAACAAATACCCAGTAGGCGTTCGCACGTGCTCGCTACATAATTGTTCACACGGGGATCAATAACCAATTTATAATATCACGTAACAATTCTTCATTTTTACACAAAATTTTTGCATTATTCGATTTCGTTTCATTCGTAAATGACTAGTGAAACTAGTGAACTGAGAAATTTTAGCTTTACGTTGACTCTTTCGCTCTACAACGTGTAAACTACAAAGCAATCGGAATTGAACCAAACGCTTTAGTAGGCCTACCCCTTCTTTTCCAAAATTCAAGTTGTATAAACAAGCCCTCTTTCACAGCAAAGCGATTAATAAATCGGTGCAGTCTCATTTAAGTAATATAACAGACAGACAAAGGAGAAAAAAAGAATCAATTCTTTTCTAAGCAAGAGAAATAATTCACATTCGATGCTTCTCTCGACTCAGTGCCAGTTGAAATTCAGCGAAACCGATTTATTCACCACGCTTGTCATCACTCATCTATTATTCAGCATCATTGACAAATTCGTTACACTAAAGGGAAATGAATATATATGAATCGACGAAACAAGCCCAGCCTAGCATTCTACATGGATGTGTGGTTTATTCGTGTTAAAGTTCATGACAACCTAACAGTAGTGTATTCCTAGCTGGGAAATGCACGTACAAACTTGTTAGTTGCCCAACAACCTGTGTCAAACCCATTAAACTTTTACGCTATCAATTTTATATCACATCAGCAACGTTGGAGCTGATTGGTAAACCTAAAACTAAAAAATAGCCAAACTAACAATATGAAGTCATTTGGGATTTGTAGCCTAACATTTGTGAAATGTTTCCTCTCAGTGACGTTTCAAATAGTTTCAGCAGCAAACAAATTGGAATTAATTAGCGAAACTTTTCGACTAAAAGCGGTGATTTATTTTTAGTTTTTTTAGTCGGCAATACAACGAGTCACAGATGGAAATGAAATAAATAATCAAAATCTTACTCTCAATGTTTCCATCGTCAACATAAAATTTAAACTTCATCATAGATGAAAGGAAAACATCTGGAAAGCAATCAAATTGGCAGTAGAGATTTTTCTCGTTTTTTATTCAAGAAAGAAAAATAACAAAACAGTCGAATAAAATATTTGTAGAAAAAAAAAGTAGCCTGATGAAGACAAGCAATAAATTGAAAATAACAGACCAAAAAAAAAATAGTAAGTGAGAAATGAATACCCATTTTTTATCAATTCACAACTCAGCTCACAAAAATCACACAAAACAAACTTTATGAAAATTGATATCGATCGCCTACTTTTGGACTGAATCATTTTTTTAATGTATACATTTCATTCACTATCACTTGATTTAATTTCAAATCTGGTTTAATTAATCTCTGCTAGTGTGTTTTTCTCAAAACAATTGTATTCCTGTTTTTTTATTTCTTACTTATTGAATTTAAGCGTGTTCCCTAATCAATGAAATAATTAAATCGAGCAAGAAACATGAAATTTCTTAGCGTTCATAATGAATGAATGAATGAGAACGACAAACCCCTCGTTTTTAATGAAAAAAAAACCTAACAAAAAAAAGAGTCTACAAAAACAAAAATATGCTGCTAATTAAATTGAAACTTTGCAATGACAATGCCCATTTTTTTAAGTGTGATAAAGACTATATAAAGGATAAAACCTAATAACCCTGTTTTTATCCCTATGTTTTTTTTTTGTTTTTTTTTTTAAAAAGTGCTTGAATGAATTCATGGACCATTTTTCTAGGTTGACACATAGCAAAAACAGCCGACAAACATTATTTAAACGCATTTTTTTTTCAGAAAGAACAAAAGTGCAACTATAATTTTTAGGAATTGTTCCAAAATAGTTTTTTTATATGAAAAATATAATTAAAGTGTCTGGTGAAAATGGTGTCCACATTTGCGGAGTAAAAGGTTTGTCAAAAATGACCTATAGAAGCACTTAGGTATAGGTGTGTTAGGTACAATTCTACCTTTCTAACGCATAATTTTGAGCAAAGATATTGGTACAAGAAGTATGAAATAGCCCATACACAGCAAGGCAAGTTCAGATCTTCAAACGCCTGTTTATCTAAATTGATCATGTTTCACTTTTACACCAAGCCCTTCGATTAATGCAGATACTAATTACTGACCAACCACCGCCATGACAGCGGCATGGGTTTTTTGTTTTTAACAAATTTAAACAGGTGTCTATGCACTAGATAGCAGCTTAGGTTAGTTAAAAGAAACAACGGTCCTTTCATAATACAGTACATTCCCTTCTGGGTAAGACTGTATTTTTGTTTCAACTAACCCAAGTTATAGAAATGTAGCGCCCTCATAACGGTGGCTGGTAGTTAATACACAAGTATCTTAACGCAAAACTGAAAACAATGTTAAAAACATTTTCTTACCTTATATTCATTGATGAGAAGCAAATCCAACGACGATTCCAACGGTGAAATCACAATACAAAAGTTCACTGTTTCATAAATGTCACTAATTTGAAGCACTAAAAACTTGATTTTTCAGAGTATATGGTGAATGTTTTTATGATGATAGTCTATGATGATAGTATGACGATTTCCGCTGAATTCATTAACAACGCTGTAAAGTTAGCGCTTTTTCAAAACTACGTCAAATTATACAAATATCGAACGTATTGCACTGTTCCGATACTGTTATCAGCGTGTAGATAATGAATTCTACGTGTTCATATGTCTATATTCGTAAGACCATTATTCCATAATTGGCGCACGTATACTGTTCCGACAACGCGAAAATTTCGTATAATTTTTTTTTTTTGTAGTTTGATTAATTTCTTATTTAAACGTGAAATACACCTTCGATGCTGATGTAATAAGGTGTGGGCCAATAGATTTGGGTCATCGTAGTATTTCCATATTTCCACAGTAATAATAAGGAAAACCAGAAGATATAAAAAAATTGTTCTTGTTTCCCGTGAAAATAAAATGAGATGTGCCGATAATGAAATACCGATGTATGAATTCTAATACAAAAAGAAACAAAAAAAATTATCAGTTTATTTAATAAAAAATATTAATTGAAAGTAAGTAAGTTTGAATTAGTTTTATACATAAATATCGGTTAAAAATGTTTAACTGTACAGAAACTTTAAGTGAATCGTTACCACTTGGCTTAATAACAATATGCGACAATCCGAAAATAGTTAATTGAAAAACCCAGTTTAAAAAAGTATTCAGTAACATTTTTGTCAAAAATGATTTACTGTATAAGCATTTTTGAATGTGTCAAGTGCAATTCTACTTTCCTAAAGTATAATTTCGAGCAAACAAAACAATATGTGCAAAGATATTAAGAAGTGTGAAATAGCCCACAGACAGCAAAACAAGTTCAGATCTTTGAACGTGTTTTTCTCGAAATTGTAAAAAATGTTACTTAACACCCTTTCACATCCGGCCTCTTCAATTACTGAACGATTACATTGATTGAATGTTTTACGCAATTCGAACATTACATTAAGATCTGTTCTGATACATGTATAAAAATGATAATTTGTAACAATCGCATTTGACTTTCATTCGACTTGCAACGTAGTTTTCTAAATGTTGTATAATGTGTTGTCCTTTCAATTCGTGCACCCAGTACAACTCAAAGAAACATGAAACCATTCTCAAATTTGGTAAAACCGTGGACGATGACTGTCAATCACAAACATCTACTTGTATCCATCTAACAGACAGCTTTTTCTTTCAGTTTTCGTTACGTTTCGAGACGGCGTGTCGAGTTTCTAATGCATTAAATATGTAACAGTATCCCCTCTAAAATGGATCTCAATGGCCAGATATGCAAAAAATAAAATGGCAATGGGGGTGGATGAAAAAGCCATAGGAGACTCTAAGGAACCGAATGAAATTGGTCGCTTCAAGCTCGAAACCAAACTTCTTCTTTGGACTTTGCCTACTTTTGTGCCTACAATCTTCGCTAGAGAAGTCTCTCAAACTGCCATGGAACAACCATTTTACGACCCTTATGGAAGATATGTTGACCCGAGAGCAATGAATCATTCAAACCTGCATTCATGCTCCGGATTTAGAAGGAAATTCGGGTTTTTTCTTTCTCTTTCTACTTCCAACTATTTCTTTCCTTCTTGTGGATGCTACCTTTCTCGGAGGATAGAAAATGGCATGATGAATCGCACTCTTCGTTTCAGTGAGAACATCCAACGTTATAGATCAGCAAGGATAGGTAACAGAAACGAGGGAAAAAGCGACAAGAAAGCGAAAGCTGTGAATAAAAAATTTAATATCTCTTCTAACATGCACCCCTTACCGACGAGAAATAGAGTGTACAAAAACCAAACACAAAAAATACTCAGCGATGAAATGAAATTTCAAACAACTTAAAATACCAAAAAAAAAAAAACAACTAGTAAAAACAAATCTCGGAGGAAAAATTACGATTCTCGTACTATAATCTTAACAAGATTTGAAACGTATCAAATAGAACTTCTTGCGGTCACTTTATTATTCGTGTAGTAAGCAACACTGCGAAATAAGAGTGCAATGGTGATTCAAGGGGGCCTGGTGTTGAAGGGTGTTAAGTGTTTAAAGATCTGAACTTGTCTTGCTGTCACTTCACACTTCTTGCACTAATATCTTTGCGCATATTGTTACTTTGTTCAAAATTACGCATTAGGAAGGTAAATTGTACCTAATACGTTCGAAAATGCTTCTAAGTCATTTTTGACAAAATGTTAGTTAACACTTTTTACACTGTACCCTTCAATTAACAGGGAAAAGATTATATTTTATACCATAGACCCTATTATACATGTTTTTGAAAATGATCGCAAAACGCATATTTTTCTTTTCAATTCTTTTTGAATTTAAAAATAAATTGATTTTATTTTTCTCGTGACCGTGACATAGCGCGCGAAATAGTGAAGAAATGAAAATGGCGATATATGGAACATATAGCGCCATTTCTGGCGAGATATGGCGATATATGGAACATATACTTTGACGTTTTTTTCAGGCAGTTCACTATTAAATGGTGCCACAGTGGTGGATAATTTAATTTCACAAAGATCACTGATTTGAGAGACTATTCCTTTGCTTAAAAGTTTGCCTGACTGACACGTGTGAAATTTCAGCACAGTTTATAATCTTAACGTTTTCTAATAAAGAAGTTTCACTTCTTCCAAGATGTGAAACTTCAACGGTAAAGAGCGATTACGTTTATGGTGTGAAAAGCAGCCAGAGATTTTACGCAAAGGTAGCAAAGCAAACTTTACAAGTTTTTCATTTTAAAAATCGAGGGCGATAAACGTATGACGTCGAATAGCCGGTTCTCATCATTCGCCATTTATTGTCCGAGTCCCATAAATCAGTCTTTTCCTTTCCACAAGAAGCAGTGTGGCGCGTGCCTGCAATCACGACGGTCTTGCTCACCACGTCGCCAATCCTCCGCGCAAACAATGGCGATACCCACAGCGCCGTTGCGTGTAAACCTATGAAAAATACTTTTTATTCGACATACAAAAACACGCCATTTATTATTGTTAAATATAAAAAACCCATAGTCGGATTGTTCAAGCGCTAAGCCAGGTGAAAAACAATATAGGGTGGTAATCCTTATAATGAGAGAACGTTTTATATTGAGTCTGGACACAAGCCTATCTTGTTCCAATATTTAAAAAAGTACTATTCTTAAAATTTGATGAATTTCAGATAAAATTTAGATTTTGCTACCAGAGTTGAAAACATTGGTTTGACACATATGAAAGAAGAAAATATAAGTTTTGTTTTAATGAGAGCACCAGCCTATCTTGTTCCAATATTCAAAATAGTAATATTCTCGAAATTTGGCCAATTTAAAATGATATTTGGAGATTGTTTCCATAGTTTGAAAAATTAGTTTGAAAGATAGCACGCGATTTTAGATCTTGGTAGCGACCTCTAAATAGTATTCAAAACTAACCTAATTCCTCTATACTCTACATTAACTCCAGAAACTAACTCAGACTCACCCTCTACAAAATCAAAAGGTTAAAAGCAATTTTACCAAGTCACTTTTTTTCCACAATGAAACAAATTCAAAACATGTTCCATCCATTTTTTTAAAACATAAAAATAAGAGCGTCTTACTATACATCGTATCTAACAGTTTCGGCTAACTATTTTGCGGTTAAGTAGAACAACGATTTATTTTTCTTTCGGGAAAAAATTTTCTTTTTTGACGTCGATTTTTAGTTGAAAAACGGATGTTTGTCGGCAAAGTGAAAAAAAAAAACCAAACAAACTTGCAAGTCCATAAACGAGAGTGTGTCGCTGCTTGGAGCGAGAAAAAAATGATACTCACTCAGCATGTTACTCCATGATTTTCATCACGACCTCGTGTGTGTGTGTGAAACTGCACGTGAATACAGAGGCAGGAGCAGCACCGCAAGATAGAAATCGGCTGCCCTGATCGATTAAATTGGTTCCAACCTTGCATGGCAATGAACTCGACGCTCAAACACTCCCCCAGTTTCGATGTAAAACCCTCTTTCTCTGTCGTTTTCCTCCATCTCCCCTTTTTTGCTCTCTTTTCTCTTCGCAATACCCCCATCCAAAGCACGGAGAGTAATAGAGAACAGAATTAACGCCTCGACCAATCGATCGCAATATTGGAAGGGCAAAAGCACAAAGATAATCTACGTTAGCACACGTGAGACGAAGGAACTCGACGACGACAATATCAGGCTGTCTGAGATTGCGGCTAACTTTTCTTACTAAACAAATTTGAGTTGCGCCTTCTTAAGCTGTCACTTTTCTTACCCGCCTCTTTTCATTCCATTTATAGTCGCAGCGTGTTCATCAGTTCGAACGCAAATAGACAGAAAGAGAACGAAAAAGGAATAACGATGCTCTTGAAGGATCCCATGATCGATAATTAAAAAACTCTTCCCTCAACGAGTAAAAGGGGGGGATTGCGAGATAATTGGAATGCAATGAGCAATAAATGCGAACGAATCTCGTTTATCACGACGTCATCGTTTCCTTTGTGTCAATAATTATTAGTTGATAAGAATCGCGACAGTAAGCGAAGAAGGGGGGAAAATTATGGGAACTTTGGGGATTCATAATGCAACCTGCGCGCGGCTTACAATTAATCTTCACTCTGCTGACAAGGGTTGGGATCTACTTATGGGATGATATTAAATATTAAAACGAAATCGTTTGGTATTTCGTCCGAGTTTAAACGATACCGGTACCTTCAAAAATTCAATACCATACATCTTAATAAAAACTACACCATTATAAAAAAAACAGGTACATTCAAAATGCTTTTTAAGTATACTCTTTATATACTGTCATATACAGATATGTACAATGAATCAATGGATAAAGCAATGAATCCATTTTTATTTCTGGATGATTCGATTTATGCAAATTTCGATTTATGCAAATCAAAATTTTATTTTTCAAGTTTTATTTTATTTTATTGAAACTTCATTCCGTTGTGACAATACGAGCAAAATTAGTTAATAATTTAAAACCAAACTGAAAAACTGCAACTACTGCAGGAAAGTCCATGCGATCGTTGAGTAATTGAAGGCTTGCCCAGAATAACGTTGCATGTGGCAATTCATAGTTTTGAGTAAATGGCGAAAGAAGTATTCAGCAACACATTGATTGTCACATATCAGCGGACCAGTTTCGAAGTGATATATGTATGTTTTAGGTAGGTATGAGTTTGTCTATTGTCAGCTAGGCTCATATACAAAGCACGGTTTTCCATAATAATCTAAATATTGAATTTTTGTAACATACAACGCTATTTTGGGCAAGCCTTCAATTTGATATTAAATTCATGCAAGTTTTTAAGTAATTCCATTTTGTATTCCTGCAATTTTCTATTTATTTATTTATATATGCGACTCTTTTTTACATATGCGGTTTTTTACGAAGAACTTATGCGGTTCTTGTTTTATGCGTTTTTGGTACACTGGCCTATACAGTATAGTCTCATAATCGACTGTAGACGTTCAATTGCCAGATCACTCACAAACTAACTCACTCACGCACAAGTGAAGCTAATATAAAGAGTATAATAAACAACAACAACGGCAGTTTCCTTGGGGGCAGTTTTTCAATTAAACGGTACTACTTTAAGAAAAACCAAACAACCTTTAATAAAACGTGGTGGTTAAATTTTGGTCACACAACGACCCAGCTTGACTGTAATTAAAAGACCCCAGTTTTAAACGCATCAGTGGAGAACCAGCAGCTAAAATGGATCCTCGACGCATAGGTTACAGGGAAGAAAATGGTAGGAGGAATAAAAAAAAATCTTGAGTCAACCACAAATTTCTGGTTGCCAAGACGAAAGGGGGATAAAGAGCTACCGCAAGTGCCGTAAACTCTGCAACCATCATCTGCTCTGTTTGCATTCGGGTCATCAAACTGAAGAAACGAGAAAAGGAGGAAAAAAAGTCTAGAGAAAAAAAATAAGAAAATATGATATGTGAGGGTAAAAAACTGAGCTGGTTATTAAAATCGTGTATCAGTAAGAATGCAATACCTTATCATTATTATTTTTTTTGGTGAAAAATGTATGTACATTTATGTAGAAATATGATTCAATAGCGAAAAGGATTGTTTCAATTACAATTTCTTGAAAAGAATTCATTTAAAGAAACAAATAATAATGGTAAATTAAAAATTGTAACATTAATATGTATATATGAAAATATTTTGCTGGAAATGTTAAACCTAAAAAAAAGGTACCGAAATTCTAAGAAAAGATACAAACTATGCGTATAGCATTGATTTACAAAACTTCAAAGCAAAGTTTCTTGGTACAATTAATTTGATGAAAAATTTAAAATAAAAACAAAAAAAAAACAGTCGTTTAATGAAAATGTAAAATTGAAAAATTTCAAAATAAAATGAAAGAATAGTGCTGGGAAAAAAATTAAGACTTTCTTGCAACACTCAACTTTTAATGGAAATAATTATTGGTACTGTGTACGTTTCCAGTAATTTATAGAATCTAGACATTCTATAGAATGCCACGCCTGGTTTAAGCAATGTATGGAATTAACATTAAAATAGTTACGTTAAGAAAGATTTTAAGTTAGGTTTAACGCCATGCATAAATTTAGATCTAAAACGTTTCTGCGCGTAAACGTGTTTGCGTGTTTGAGAAAAAACGGACTTTTCGTTTGACAAAATCTCAGAATTTACTGGACATTAATCCGTCAAAATTTGATACAACAAAATGTTTTACGACCCCAGCCTATGTTCATAATTTCAGCCCTGTGGGTGATCGAAAACCTACCAAAAAAAGAGCGCAAAATTATAAACAATTTCAACCTCAGAGTAACAATTTAAATAAAAAAGACTAAAAATAATGCTCTAAACACGTTTGAATCCTCTGAATTTGCCCAGCTTATATAAACGTCAGTTCCCTAAATGTATTACTAATATCCAAAACGTTGGGTTCATTGTAAATCACACGCTAACTAAAGGGTGTTAAACCAACTATTGATGCAAGACTGAAATCGAAAACAATGAATCGGTATATTTTAAAGCTAAACGGATGAAACGGAGATTCCGTGTTCATTCGCAGAGTTTCGAATAAAATAAAACGACATATAAGAGGAGGGGGTGAGTCAAAACGAGAGGTGGGTGTAGAAAGGGGCGTGAAACGGAGCAGAAGGGCAAGAGAGTGGGCGACGCGTTCCACCGCACACCGTTTTTATAATACGATTGAAGAGGAACGTGGCCGTGAATCATGATTTCCCTATACCACACTAGAATCAAACTGCGTAGGGAAAGTGCACTCCGAGTGCTAAAAGCGAAAAGGTGGGGGAGTGAGAGTGAAAAAAAAAGGAGATATATCCACCGAGAGTAGCGAGAGACAGGGGATACAGAACTTGCGTGGAAAGAATATTCTACCCTCACTCATCATCACCACCCACCCCCTCCTATCAACTCCCTCACGTGTCAAACCTTTTCCGTTTGCTCCTCACACCGAACCAGTTCGTGCGAGGAAACTTAAAAGATTGTTTTTCACTATAATGTAATATTGTAACGTTGTAAAAGAAGAAGCAAAAAAAAAAGTATGTACCCCCCTCTCTAATTTCTGATTCGATTTTCACCGTTGGAAAAACGAGATTGGCTGTTTACAATGCTTCCGAAAACTAAATAATAATAATAAAAAAAAAATTTGCTCCTTCCAACTCATGATTGTATCAAAGAAAACTTAAACAATTCTGTGTGAAAACAGTGTAGAAAATGACGGGCATAATTTTTGTAAGTTTGAAATTTATTAAAACTTACTATTAAAATTTTTTTTTTTAATATATATATATATATATATAAAAATAATATATTTCTCATATTAATTTTCATTGTAATAATCTATATAAATAAAAATTAATAAATTGTTTTTATGTTCGTTTGTCTGTCTGTTTGTGCGCGCATGAATCCAAAATTGGCTGAAGCATTTTTAACAAAAACTTGATAACTAACTTGGGGTGACTTCTGGTAAGACTAAGACCATGATCATGTTAAAAGTTTTATTAGGAAGCTGAAAAATTTGTTTTTTTGTACGCCTCTTCTCTTGAATTCATGAATTCATGATTTCTTTTCATTTGATTTTTAATTTTTACACTGCAGTAAGGAGTTATTTGAAAAAAATTTTAAAGTAGATTTTCTGGTTACACTTGCGTTGTTATGGTTATGTTATGGGCACTTCTATGAACCAAACCAGAAAATACATCTGCTAACGTGGAAGTTTTACGGGTTTTAATATAACCTAAATAGTATTTGCATGTTTTTTTATAACGTCCTTGAGTTTTGTTAAAACGATTGCTCCGACCAATGAATAGGTTTTTGACCTGTTTATATAAAAAATACAAAATTACAGTTTTGTTTTATTAAAAAAAAACATTGAACATTTCAAACATGCGTCAGAGCGTAAACTGAAAAAAATATTTTCTGTTTTTGCACATAAAATGGTAGGAAATAAAATCAATATTATTGTTGTAACCAACATTATTTCAATAAAAAGAATACAGTAAATCAAAATCTCAGCAAAAATAATTAATTAAAGGGTTTGGGCAATATAATGATAAGCCAAGTTTTTGAAATTGTTCCATACTGCGCAACAAGGTGATTTTCTATATTACGCTACCATTTTCTGGAAAATTTAGGAATTGGTAAAGTAACAAAATAGAAACAGTACTGAGGGAGTTTCATGTAAAATTTAAAAAAAAATCATTTTTAAAATAAACTGTGGCTTATCATTATATTGCCTGGAGCTCTTCGATTATAAATTTTTTTAGACCTTTCCCCATTTTGACGAAAAAAAATCTTATTTTTTTAGAATTTCAACTTCGATTAAATTTCCGCTGGTAAGTGGGAAAAAACAACAACCCTATTGTATTTGAAAAAATTTGCATTTTCCGCCTAGGTGTACGTTAAACTATATGATCCTCTATTGCAACCCGACGACAATTTTGTGCGTGCAAATCCCATTAAAAAAAATACGAATAAAAACCGACAATGTGGGTTTTTGACGGGGGAAAAAACAAAAATAAAAGGTAAAAAACATACGTTATCAAGAGCGAAAGAAAATTGGCAGCATTCGTGCGAAAATGAGAATGCGACAAGGAACATAGAGAAAAGGATTATCCCAGTGGGGCTAAAGAAGCATTTCGTTTGTGAAGACCGTGTCTCTCCTTTTAGAGTTTCCGCGCTCTCTTCGCATTGATTAATCCTCTTTTCTGCAGTGGGACTGATACATCTCATCAGTTGCATTACGTTCGACCGAACGGCGGCAACGGCTGTTTCACCTTCCCATTTTCCCGTCGCACGCACGCATGCGCAGTTTTACCTCCACTCGTGAAAAATGGGCAAAATGGTGGAGGCGGAAATCTCGTTTATTCGGTTGATGCTTAAAGAGAGGAGAATCTATGTTTTTTGTTTTTTTTAGTTTTTGTCGTTTATGTTGTATAAGGACATCTCTTTTTTCTTCTTCTTCTTCTTTTTCCTCAAAAGGTTCAATAAGAAAGAAAAAGAGAGAAAAAAAAACCGAAAAATGCAGTAAACCTAAACAAGTTGACGTGACGTGTTTACCTCGAGTGAAATGTTGACGAAAAATATTAGTGTTTTGATAAGCGGATGCAACACGAAGTAGACGTCTCGTAATTCTTTAACGTGGAAAAACTTGTTTTTCCGGTACCTTACCGACTAAAACAAAATATGTATAAACAAAAAAAAAATCTTTATAAAAATATGAAACATTTCAACATCATCGTAAATTTAATTTGTCGATTGTCTGAAGCCCTTAAGTGATTACGGTGTTATATTTTTATTTTAATTAATTAGTTTAATGTCGTCATGGTGACGTTTGTTTTTTAACATTATGTCATCATTGTTTCTGTTAACGTTTAAGCTTTAAATGTTTCAGCAATTTTTGTTTTTCTATTTTAGCAATCTTAAATTTAACTTGGCTTGACCGTTGTATGTGTGTGTGCGTCAACATCTTTGCAGTTTAGTTTGACCAACTTTCCGATATCTCAGAAAGCTGAAATTGGAACGTAAACACAGTCTGCGATATATTTAATTTTATTAAATTTTGACGCACCGATGTTGTGTTAAGAAAACGTCATGTAGAGTTTGATATTTGTAATAAATTCGCTATGCTTTGCAGCAACTAGCTTATAAACGTGCTTTTCACACCAAGAGCAGCATGTTTTCAACAAAACTCTTCGAAACAAGCTATTTGCACTGAATTCGCTATGTTTTGGAACACGGTTCAGTTAGTTGGTAAGCCCGTGTTTACTACATACAGTAAATTCGACCAATCATTCATTGAAGTGAACTCCTTGAAAAAAACACTTAACACAATTAACAAAAATACTATACAAAAATAAGGTTAAAATTGTGATTAAAAATTGTGCTAAAAAAATAAGTTTTTTTTATTACTTGTTTTCAATGTTATACTGGCAATCGCATGACTACGGTAGTATTCTTCAGTTTGTTGTAGTTGAAGATGTAATGCCGGTGTTATAATAGAAAGCCTTCAAAAGGTGTAGCAACGCGATGTGCTCGGCAGGAAAGCACCACAAAGCTTTTGCTATTGGCTGTGTTTTACAGGAAAGCTAAAATTACCTATATATTACTTTAGAAACTAAATCAACTTCATGGTAAATCAGTGATTAAATAACGTGATGCAATTAAGTGGATTTTAATTTTTCATTAACCTGTTGCTGAAATATTGTATCTGGTGTCACCAAAGGGATGTTACATAGGCTTTTTCAAACCTTCTTATGCCTATGCACATTAGCGCATGATGCTTCGAATGAGATAGTTTTTGAGATAATGCTGCTAATTAAGATTGACACTATAAAGATGAAGATGATACCATGAATCAACCCAATAGGTGACACCAATTTGGGTGACGTTAATAAAAGTATTTCGTTAGTAACAACTTAACAAGAATGCTTAAGTCAAATTAGTATGATTATTATCCCTTTTTGTTGCACAGAATATCATACAATAATTGCCAAAAAAATCCGCAATAAATAAAAAATCCTCATGTATTATGGTTATTCTATAACGAATTAACAACCAGTTGCAAAGAGCGTGCATACAATGTAGGAAAACATCCGAGAGAACACTTGTTGATGGGTGTAGAACATCCACAACGTTGTTTCGATGAATATAGTAAATTGAATATTTATTATTACATTAAATAATCCCGATTTTGATTAATTTATTTTTGTGTATACTTATAGTTATTTTTTAAAATTATTATAAATGATAGGAAAGAAATTTTTTCGTAATTTGGGGTATCTGGTTTACTACGAAAAGTTAGGACAGTTTTTGGGTGATTGTGTCTGAGCCCCGTGTACCCACGGAGTCGACGCCCTTGATGATCATGTCGATTTTCATTAATATTAGCTCAATTTAAATAGATCGCGAATGTAAAATAAGTTTTAAATTATCTTATGTCAATTTATTAACCTGCATTAGTAAATATAGTGTCATGTATTTGAAAGCACTGAAGTAGGTTCTTGAATTTTAACGAGGACATCCACTGGCCGTACGGCTGTGTCATCGGGCTTTATTAATTTTGAAAATACGGGAATAATGAAGCAAAAATGATAAAAAAAGCACTGGCCATATATAAAATACTCATTTATTTCCCAACAACGCTGAACACCTATGTTTCCAGAAAACGTTGATACTAAATACGGCCAATAGTGTACTTTTTATAATTTGTTGCATACTAATGCTGTGGTGATAGGTTAATCTTAGGGTCAACAAAGGTCTAACAAAAGGCAAAGTACTTCTTAGGGTCTAGCGTCTAGTAGACAATAAAAATTTTCTAGTCCTACCTTTAATTTACTCCATTGTCTTCAACTTACATAACACTGGTTTTTGTCATCATTATCCACCCACTATCATTATCCAATATCTTATGAGTTATGTAGTCCATGACCTTGGTTACTCTGATTGCTGTGTCGTTTTGTTCACCTGGCTCGTGCGGCTCACAATACGGGCCCTTCAGTACTCTAAAATTGCAAGTCTTGCCAGGGTGGTGCAAATGCTCGTCATACAAAACCCCCTCGGGTCACTGATATGAGAAACCATAAATGACCTGTCACGGCCCTTCACATGGGTATGGCGCTCGTACTCGAAGTAAGAAGGCGCCTCAGAATTATACAAGGTGAGAATAAATGTTTGAGTATAGTATAATATCTCGGTAATGACAAATGGCAGCCTAAATATGCTTGCGTAGGCGCATAGTAAATACGTATTGCGTTACACGGTGGTTGATTTTTACCGCACGGCTTGCTGTCGATGACTAAAGGAAAAACAAGACAACAACCATCCAGAGACCGAAACGGTTACTACCTCATTATAATATTTAATTAGCTAAAACAATTGAAGAACCTGGTGTGAAAGGGTGTTGAGTAACATTTTTACAATTTCGAAAAAAACAAAAACAAGTTTAAAGATTAGAACTTTCCTTGCTGTCTATATAATAGGCTACTTTGCATTTTTGCACTAATATTGTTGTCCACATTGTTGTTTTGCTAAATATTATGCATTAAAAAGGTAGAATTGCACTTAACACATTTGAAAATGCTTCTAGGTCATTGTTGACAAAATGTTACACCTTTTTACACCAGGCCCTTCAATCATTACGAGTGCATATCTGCATGCACTCACCAAAATGATAAAGCAATACTATTCTTTCTAATTTTAACAACAAAAAAAAAGACTCTGCTAATTAAAAATTACCTTACTACAGCAATACATAAAAAACCTCAACGTTAGCATTAAATAAAGCCAAGTGTACTTTTATACGTTTTTTTATAACTGAACTGATGCTGCAGAAACATCTCGCTACTTAATGTTTAGTGTTGTTAATGAATCGTGGTTTCCTTTTTAATACATTAAAAAAATATCGTTAATAACAAATGACGAGAGAATTGGTTTAAGGGTAAACGCACGAGATGATTGCAAAATCGCCAATCAGGCAACCAATATAATCATCCTATCCACTAATCATCTAAGTTGAACGATAATGACGTAACTTCGGGCTCTCGTCCAAACCCACCCTCGAGTCAATATTCTCTTATTTTTCTTTCTCATTAAGAAAGCGAGAGATGGAAAGAGTTTTTTCCGTCACCTATTAGAGCAAGATTGTCGGTAGAGGAGGAGAGACATCGTTACGCTTCTCTGCTATGCACAATGCATGAGGTTGGAAAGAGTACGACACCGAATTGCCATGTTTCTTAGTTAATTACCCTCTTTAATACTTAGTTTACAAGCGGGACGGCTTGGTTATCAAAACAAGTCATTGTGTGGGAATATTAATGAAGGCGACCAATCAATAATGGGAGCAACGCGCGCGCGCGCGAGAAGAGACGCTAGGATAATGACTTCCACCTTTTTTTTTCTTCTTTTTCCATTTTATTTTATTTTATTTTATATATATTTTTAGTTCCAATTTCTTAAAATGGATGCAAATGAAAACAAAAGAAACCGGTATTAAGTCCAACCAAAAAAACAAAACAAAACAAGTGAAAGCTTACTTAAAACTTGTGTAAATGTTTTTTTTCTCTTTCTCTCTCTCTCTATTTTATTTACCACCAAAGTGTTAAAAAACAGCTTTTAAAAAAAAACAAATAGAAAAGAATTTCTTTTTCTTTAAATTTTAATACTAAACGAAGAATCGGAACGTGTGAGGGTGGTAAAAGATAATTACATTGCCGCGCGTGAGGGTGTTTTTCGCCACTACAACCACATCCGGGGAATTGGTGGCGACGCTCGTTTTTAAGGGTTTCTAACGAGTGCGATTTCCCAGATCAACACGAGCGGTTTGTCAACTGATTGAGGCGATTCATCACGAATGCATCGAAACGTAGACGAACCATTCGTCAATGTAAAATGATGAGCACAACCGCAGATAAACGTTCTGCACTTTTCGCTAAAAGTTTCACCAGAGAGATCATACATTGAAAAGCTAAAAAAAAATAATCAAAAAAACAAATAAAAACGCCATCTTCAAGTTCATCAACCTCGATTTGTCACGCGATAAAATTCAACGACGACGACAACAACAACAAGTAGTAATAAAAGAAGAAAAAAATCTTTTCGTAGCGTTATAGCACATGGCATGTTTCTCCCTCAAGCATTAAATGGGGGCTTATTACTACACGTGTTTAGAAAAGTAAGATTTTCGTTATGAACGAAAAAGTAAAATGCAATGGAGGGTCGGTGCGAAAAGAGTGGTGGTGGTGTTGCTTTGGCAAATTAATCACAACCACAAACGACCCCTTTGACAATGGCCACTCATTAGCCAGTGGACTCATCTTGTCTCGTTGTTATCGGCTACTTTTGCAACCATTATCTCGGCGAACACCTTATTCAGGTGGCGACGAGAAAGATGAGCGGTTGGATGACGGATGTAGGGCCTTCCGTCGCTAATGAAAAGTCCCCATCTTTCCATTCATTTCGACTTGCCACAATGGCATTTATGGCAAACACGACAACAGGTGGACACGGGGTGAAATCGAGCATAAATCTTACTCCTCTCCAGTTCAGCTTCTTCCCATTGTGTGCGTGAAGCTTTGCAAATGTTCTTCAGCGAACAGTTTCCTATTTTCACGACAAGTTGAATGGCGATGAATTGATGAAAGAGCTGATGATGACATAAAAAAAGTTCATTCAATTTAAAAGTATCTTGATGTAACATAATTAACTACGAGGAATATAACAAAAAAGTTAATACAGCGATTCCCTGCTTAGCCCTGTTATTTCGTTTTTGAAACTTCGAACGCTCATGAAAATTGATTTTCAACAAGAATTAATACAAGTTTACATGGTATGCTTTTTAAAGCATGTTTTTTATATAGCCTACTGTCATATACATATACAGATACAGTATACTGTATGTATGTCCATACATAATGCAAAATAATCCATTTTTTTGATTTCTGCATGTTTCAATTTATGCGAATCAAAACTTATGCAATCTTTGAGTAAGTTCGATATTCAATTCATGCGTGTTTCAAATAACTCCGCTTTTTATTTCTGAACGTTTCGATTTATGCTAATTTTGATTAATGCGAATTTTAATTTATATCAAATTAAATTTATGCGATCGTTGAGTGATTTGATACTTGATTTATGCGAGTTTTGAGTAATTCCATTTTTGACTTCTGCAAATCTCGATTTATTTATTTATATAAACATTTTTTTTATATTTGATTTATGCGGTTTTTGATTCATGCGGTTCTCGTTTTATGAGTTTTTTTTGGTGCATTGCACTATACAGTATATTTTCATAAACGACTGTAGATGGCGATATACGTTCAATTTCCAGCTCACGCACCAACTCACAAGTAAAGCTAATATAAATATTATAAAAATTAAAATCAACTATTTTTCTAAGATTCAGAAAAGTATATCAAAATTAAGTGGAGAGTGACAAAAATAAACTTTATAAGCATAGATCAGCTATTCAGCTTAAAATAATAACATTGACTTATGTTACACAACAAATTGTTCAAGAAATAGAAAAGTCATTACGCGAAATAAATGACTTCTCAGAAAAGATCAAAGAAACCCAAGTTGAACTACTAAAGCACGCCACGTGAATCAGAACGAAAACAAATCAAGCAATGCGTTCATATGGTTAAAAAAAGTTTCTTTTTTTTATGCTGTTGAAATGTCAACACTTTCAGCACTAATCAGCTTCCGTTGTGTTAATCACTTCCGTCAATTTCACGCGTTAACTTCGCTGTTACCATAACAACGACCTTTTGCTAACCTAGCGAGCTCAGTGTAATGGAGAAAAATATGGCGGAATTCTACACCTAGACGTTGTCACTTCACCATAAATGATTCACTGTTGAAATGACGGTGCAGTGGATATTCCATATCCCATAATCCTTGATTTCCACCGACATGGTCAGAAGTGACACGTGCCATTGATCGGTGAGTATGTCTTTCAATTCCAATACGTATTTATCTTTTCCATTTCCACTAAAAATGACAAATCGTCTACTTACAGATATCGTGACAAAATACAATCAAAACTACGGTCTAATTTTTATCGTTTTTTAAAAATAAAAAACGACATTTAAAAAAAAAGAATTCGTTTAACAACCTCTATCACTTTCACCTCGCGTGCAAAAATGGTGAATGAATTTCCTATCAAATCAAAACCTGATGTTGTCGTTCCCACGTTTGATTTTTGTGATTTCAACTAAAAAAAAAGTCAAAACAGAGACTACTGTATCTCGTCTATTATCTTCCCCCATTATTAAAAAATTTGTACAAAAAAAAAAAAACATCTTTTGTATAAAGCTGAATGAATCATTAACATTCACAGGAAGAATTTCCTGCTACCGTCCATAATACACAGTATACACTTATCCGGATTTACGAGATCCTCTGAAGAAATCAATTTTGTCTAGTCATCAAAACTCACAGTTTGAAACATTAAAAACGATAACCGTGTATTTTCAGTGCCAAAAAGTTCTATCGTAAAATTTAGTACCCGTTTCTGAACATTACTGAAAATGTTTCCTATCATAGATGTGAGTGTGTATGTGTCTGTGGAATTCTTTCGTCTTTTTTTATTTGCTCAATTCAATTGCCAGTAACTTTTATGACTTCCTTTCAAAAAAAAGAGAAAAAATATATAAAAAAGAATCGACCTCCATGGGCTTCGTCATTCTGTTGTCACGTTGAAAAATCAAATCATTTCATTCAAACTGCTCTTGTCACACTTCGCAAGAAAAAGCGACTTGCGAGGCTAATGAAAGTTCAAGAAAATTCTTCCAAGTATTTTTCAAAAAATTTATCACGCGATTACTTTAAATAGAAAAGACAAGTTCTCCAGTGTCTCGATTGGAATTTTCAGCATCTCTTATTTTCTGACCTCCTTGACCATCTCTTATTTGGGGTTCACGACGAGAGAGAGAAAGAGATTCTTCGTTCTCTCGGTATAAGAAAGAGAATAAGAGGGTGGGCAAAAGAGGCCAACAGACCATTTCTCAGAAGGGTCAAAGGTGTTGGTCGCAGTTGTCTTCGAAGTCGGCTCGGACTGCCATTCATTTTCCTCCAGCTGAAGAAAAAAAATATAAAGACAATGACCGCCCGCATAATTAAAGCATTTGGGGCGTCAACTTTTCCCGGATAATTGCACGCGCCAAAGTGGAACCTCCCGAGAAAAAGGACTCAATTGTGCAAAATGTCCGGCCTTTTCCATGCCCCCCCATTTTCATTAATTTTTCTTTGCTTTTGGAAAGACAACAAGCCCGATTCGATTTTTAATTAAATGCTTTTGTTTGTTTGTGTGTGTGTGTGTGTATGTGTGTGTGTATGTGTATGTGTGTGCATTTGTAACGCGATAACTTGCGAACGGTTCAATGGATTTACTTCAAATGGATTTACTAATTTTAATCTTACTTTAAAACTTGGAGTTTTACAAATCAATTAGTGTAAAAAAATGTCCACTCTCAAGATTTGAACCACATGTTGCTCTGCCAAGGAGAGGCGGGAGTAAATAAACAAACTAAAAGGGTGTTCTCTTCTGTTTTAGTTTCTTTTTCACACCCCTCTCTTTATGAGTGTACTCGCAATAAACACAACACAACAGCTACTTGCATATAAATAACACGTACACGATTTCTCTCTCTATAATTTTGTCAGATATTTCTCGACCAAATACCAAATTTCTCTAAATCTGCTGTACGGCTGATGCTATTCAATTTAAGGTAAGCAAATAGACATTAATTGATTTTGCTAGAAAGATTGTCCAATGGGGTTTATTTATAAATTTAAATATGCCTAAATTTGGTATAATCTATATGGTGTATCTATGGACATGTATTCCGATAGTTAAAAGGGTGATCGGTATAAATGGCACCGGAAAAATAGCACGAAAAAAACCGCACCTGAAGAAATGGCACGGGAAAAAAAGGCTTTGACCCAAGTTTTTAAAAAATAATTAAAAATTAACTGGTGCACCTACGATTGCCAAATTTTAGAATTATAGTAATTAATAAGTGTACAATCGTTAAAAAAAATAAAGTTTGTGAGCAACAAAAGCAATAAAGCAATAAAAAAATTTCATAATAAAACTTGCAATAAATACATGTGCACTATTAACAATAAAGTGTATGAATCAAAAGTTATTTTTTTAAAATGAATACAAAGTTTTGTACAAGTTAATTTCCTACATATAAACGACAATTTTCTTAATTGTAGTGGTAATTGATTCCAATGTGAAATGGTCATGTATGGGAAACAATTGCTGTAATGTTTAGGAAAGATGTTAGGAGGTATAATTTTATATATCTGAGTTTTTCGATTGGTATTAGGATAAGTGATATACTTATTGAGAAAGTGAAAAGGATGATTGTTCAATGCTATGCTAATTTTTAATAATCAGTAGTAATGTATCATTTGATTCAAAGTAAGTAACTTTCTGGTCTTTAAAAAGTTTGAAATTATTCAAAAAATAAGGTTAGGAGTCTAGCACGACGACTGGAGGTTGAACTTAAGAATTCCAATATACAAAATGTTTTAATTTTAATATGAATGCAAACGGAGTGAAGTCTACTGTTCACGGAACTACTAGTATTATACAAGGTGCGGCTATTAAGTACCAGGACTAAATGAATAACTCTGAAACCTGTTATGACAACGTGTTAATCATTTAA